>JBAKBP010024641.1:0-34790 GCA_037953745.1 Lithodes maja
GTGCCATTTAGGTGTCTATTATTTCCTGGCGAACGCAAGCGAGCCTGCAATTTTAAGAGGAACCGGCCTTCGGCCGCAACATTTTTCTACCGAAAAGTTTACAAATTTATCTTGAAGGGGGGTCTAGGGGGCGTTTTTCTAAGCTTGATGGAGGTCTAGGGAGGAAACTAAACAAATATATGAATAAATGAATTAATAGACCAAACAAACGGTCAGTCTCCCCTTAATCCGTTTGGCTACCATATATCCTTCCCAAGCATCATAAAATACTCCAAATGTAGCTGAAATAAAACAAAAAACACGTCGCCGGTACTGTAAGGGTTAATTACTGTAAGTCTAATAAAATACATTCTACTTCTGATGATGCAATAAAAGAATAGCGAAACATAGGCAAATAAAATGTTTGGTCAAAGCCTTAAGACGGTATCACACGAGAGCTTTTATAGCCAACATTCCATGATCAACATTTTTCTGGCAACATTTCTGGATTATTTTGCACTGGTTTCGGAAACTAGACTGATGGTAGAGGACTTTAGGTAACCGAAATATTGTAAATGTTGACCTCATAAGCTGCCAGACCAGTGTTGAGGATAAATGTTGAAGGAAAAAGCGCTCGTATGATACCGGCTTTATTTATAGTAAGTGGCTTGTGTACCTGTTAGTGCTTTAAGGGGAGATGGGTCGTTTATTTATAGTAAGTGGCTTGTGTACCTGTTAGTGCTTTAAGGGGAGATGGGTCGTTTATTTATAGTAAGTGGCTTGTGTACCTGTTAGTGCTTTAAGGGGAGATGGGTCGTTTATTTATAGTAAGTGGCTTGTGTACCTGTTAGTGCTTTAAGGGGAGATGGGTCGTTTATTTATAGTAAGTGGCTTGTGTACCTGTTAGTGCTTTAAGGGGAGATGGGTCGTTTATTTATAGTAAGTGGCTTGTGTACCTGTTAGTGCTTTAAGGGGAGATGGGTCGTTTATTTATAGTAAGTGGCTTGTGTACCTGTTAGTGCTTTAAGGGGAGATGGGTCGTTTACTTATAGTAAGTGGCTTGTGTACCTGTTAGTGCTTTAAGGGGAGATGGGTCGTTTATTTATAGTAAGTGGCTTGTGTACCTGTTAGTGCTTTAAGGGGAGATGGGTCGTTTATTTATAGCAAGTGGCTTGTGTACCTGTTAGTGCTTTAAGGGGAGATGGGTCGTTTATTTATAGTAAGTGGCTTGTGTACCTGTTAGTGCTTTAAGGGGAGATGGGTCGTTTATTTATAGTAAGTGGCTTGTGTACCTGTTAGTGCTTTAAGGGGAGATGGGTCGTTTATTTATAGTAAGTGGCTTGTGTACCTGTTAGTGCTTTAAGGGGAGATGGGTCGTTTATTTATAGTAAGTGGCTTGTGTACCTGTTAGTGCTTTAAGGGGAGATGGGTCGTTTATTTATAGTAAGTGGCTTGTGTACCTGTTAGTGCTTTAAGGGGAGATGGGTCGTTTATTTATAGTAAGTGGCTTGTGTACCTGTTAGTGCTTTAAGGGGAGATGGGTCGTTTATTTATAGTAAGTGGCTTGTGTACCTGTTAGTGCTTTAAGGGGAGATGGGTCGTTTATTTATAGTAAGTGGCTTGTGTACCTGTTAGTGCTTTAAGGGGAGATGGGTCGTTTATTTATAGTAAGTGGCTCGTGTACCTGTTAGTGCTTTAAGGGGAGATGGGTCGTTTATTTATAGTAAGTGGCTTGTGTACCTGTTAGTGCTTTAAGGGGAGATGGGTCGTTTATTTATAGTAAGTGGCTTGTGTACCTGTTAGTGCTTTAAGGGGAGATGGGTCGTTTATTTATAGTAAGTGGCTCGTGTACCTGTTAGTGCTTTAAGGGGAGATGGGTCGTTTATTTATAGTAAGTGGCTTGTGTACCTGTTAGTGCTTTAAGGGGAGATGGGTCGTTTATTTATAGTAAGTGGCTCGTGTACCTGTTAGTGCTTTAAGGGGAGATGGGTCGTTTATTTATAGTAAGTGGCTTGTGTACCTGTTAGTGCTTTAAGGGGAGATGGGTCGTTTATTTATAGTAAGTGGCTCGTGTACCTGTTAGTGCTTTAAGGGGAGATGGGTCGTTTATTTATAGTAAGTGGCTTGTGTACCTGTTAGTGCTTTAAGGGGAGATGGGTCGTTTATTTATAGTAAGTGGCTCGTGTACCTGTTAGTGCTTTAAGGGGAGATGGGTCGTTTATTTATAGTAAGTGGCTTGTGTACCTGTTAGTGCTTTAAGGGGAGATGGGTCGTTTATTTATAGTAAGTGGCTTGTGTACCTGTTAGTGCTTTAAGGGGAGATGGGTCGTTTATTTATAGTAAGTGGCTTGTGTACCTGTTAGTGCTTTAAGGGGAGATGGGTCGTTTATTTATAGTAAGTGGCTTGTGTACCTGTTAGTGCTTTAAGGGGAGATGGGTCGTTTATTTATAGTAAGTGGCTTGTGTACCTGTTAGTGCTTTAAGGGGAGATGGGTCGTTTATTTATAGTAAGTGGCTTGTGTACCTGTTAGTGCTTTAAGGGGAGATGGGTCGTTTATTTATAGTAAGTGGCTTGTGTACCTGTTAGTGCTTTAAGGGGAGATGGGTCGTTTATTTATAGTAAGTGGCTTGTGTACCTGTTAGTGCTTTAAGGGGAGATGGGTCGTTTATTTATAGTAAGTGGCTTGTGTACCTGTTAGTGCTTTAAGGGGAGATGGGTCGTTTATTTATAGTAAGTGGCTTGTGTACCTGTTAGTGCTTTAAGGGGAGATGGGTCGTTTATTTATAGTAAGTGGCTCGTGTACCTGTTAGTGCTTTAAGGGGAGATGGGTCGTTTATTTATAGTAAGTGGCTTGTGTACCGGTTAGTGCTTTAAGGGGAGATGGGTCGTTTATTTATAGTAAGTGGCTTGTGTACCTGTTAGTGCTTTAAGGGGAGATGGGTCGTTTATTTATAGTAAGTGGCTCGTGTACCTGTTAGTGCTTTAAGGGGAGATGGGTCGTTTATTTATAGTAAGTGGCTTGTGTACCTGTTAGTGCTTTAAGGGGAGATGGGTCGTTTATTTATAGTAAGTGGCTCGTGTACCTGTTAGTGCTTTAAGGGGAGATGGGTCGTTTATTTATAGTAAGTGGCTTGTGTACCTGTTAGTGCTTTAAGGGGAGATGGGTCGTTTATTTATAGTAAGTGGCTCGTGTACCTGTTAGTGCTTTAAGGGGAGATGGGTCGTTTATTTATAGTAAGTGGCTTGTGTACCTGTTAGTGCTTTAAGGGGAGATGGGTCGTTTATTTATAGTAAGTGGCTCGTGTACCTGTTAGTGCTTTAAGGGGAGATGGGTCGTTTATTTATAGTAAGTGGCTTGTGTACCTGTTAGTGCTTTAAGGGGAGATGGGTCGTTTTTGGGGTCCCCCTTCTTCCTCATGTTTAGCCCTATTAGTTTTGAGATTTTAAGAAATTCACCCCATTAGTTTGGCGTTTCTCAGACCTTTTGTCCCATTTCTTTGCCAATATTAAGACCTTTCGTGCCATTTAGGTGTCAATTTTTTTCCTGGCGAGCGATAGCGAGCCTGTATTTTAAGAGGCATCGGCCTTCGGCCGGGACATTTTTCGACCGAAAAATGTACTCATTTATCTTGAAAGGGGGTCGAGGGGGTATTTCTTTAAAGCTTGATGGAGGCCTAGCGAGGAAACTAAAAAAATATATTAATGCATACATACAGTATATACTGTAGACCATAACACAAGCAGTCATCTTGGCTCGAACGTCCCTTCATTTTAGCCCTGTCACTCTTTCAACTCTGGGGACGACATTCGCTACTGGCAGTTCTGCTTTTTGTCCCCTTCACTCACATAGGGAAATACTGCGGGAGTGAGTGTTGTTTACAGATATTACACGGATTAACGTTAATATTTCTAAAGGTAACTTAATTTGTCAGGTTATTTCGTCCATTACCAGCGCTGCAAAGGGAAGGAATGGTTTAAGAGAAGGGTTTTAGCTTCTTCCCTAGACCGCCATCAAACTTAAAATTACACCCCCTAGACCCCCTTTCAAAATAAATGTGTACATTTTTCGATAACAAAATGTTTCGGCCTGGTTACTACTACTATATTACAGGCTAGCTATCGCTCGCCAGGAAAAATATCGACACCTAAATTGTACGAAATATCTTAATATTGACAAAGAAATGGAAGGAAAGGTCATAAAATCGCCAAAATAATAGGCTGAACGTCTTAAATTCTGAAAGCTAATGGGGCTAAACATGAGAAAGAAAAGGAGGCAGAAAAGCAAACCATCCCCCCTTAAGGGGGGTGACCTGCTGGCTGTTATTTCTGTCCTTTTCTCTCTTTCTCTGGCTTGTATCCATTCCAACACATTCAGCCAACTATTTTAAGACGTTTATCCCCATCTAGGTGTCGATTTCTTCCTGGCGAGCGATAGCGAGCCAGCATTATATGAAGAAATCCGGCTTCGCCGGAGACATTTTTCTATCAAAAAATGTACAAATTTAGCCTGCTTTCAAACACAAATAAAAAATATGCTGGCTCGCTACCGCTCACCAGTAAAAAATTGACACCTGGATGGGGATAAACGTCTTAAAATAGTAGGCTGAATGGGGCCAAATGGATACAAGCCAGAGAAAGATAGGGCAGGACAGAACCAAAACAGGTGACCTCCCTTAATGCCGTGATGAAATGCTACCTAGTGTAATCCCCCCCAGCTTTACTGGTTATACTAAATTGATATCAAGATGGGAGTTAAGACAATAGGCATCATCATTAGAAAAATCTTAATTATATATTACAAAAAAGGCGGAAAACAATAATAGACCTAATGATCATTACAAGGCTACTTGTAAAAAACAATAATAGACCTAATGATCATTACAAGGCTACTTGTAAAAAAACAATAATAGACCTAATGATCATTACAACGCTACTTGTAAAAACAATAATAGACCTAATGATCATTACAAGGCTACTTGTAAAAAACAATAATAGACCTAATGATCATTACAAGGCTACTTGTAAAAACAATAATAGACCTAATGATCATTACAAGGCTACTTGTAAAAAACAATAATAGACCTAATGATCATTACAAGGCTACTTGTAAACAACAATAATAGACCTAATGATCATTACAAGGCTACTTGTAAAAAACAATAATAGACCTAATGATCATTACAAGGCTACTTGTAAAAAAACAATAATAGACCTAATGATCATTACAAGGCTACTTGTAAAAAACAATAATAGACCTAATGATCATTACAAGGCTACTTGTAAAAAACAATAATAGACCTAATGATCATTACAAGGCTACTTGTAAAAAACAATAATAGACCTAATGATCATTACAAGGCTACTTGTAAAAAACAATAATAGACCTAATGATCATTACAAGGCTACTTGTAAAAAAACAAGATTGCCAATATAATTTATGTACACAAAAACTAATCTCTCTCTCTCACTCACTCACTCACTCTCACTCACACACACACACACAACGATGCAGTGTTAATAAACACTGTGAACCATTGAATCCTCTTGGCAGCCATTTAGATTTTTCTACTGCATATAAATTGAACAGGGGAAGCTGAACATTGAACACAAGACTAAATGCGATTTTCCTGGATAACCTACCAACTCCCCCCTCTCCAGCGATCTTCCCCCCTCCTCCCTATCCCCACAAACATCCTACACCCCCCTCCCCCATGTATCTCTACACATCCACTCTCCCTTCCATACACCCGTAACACCCCACACCTCCCTTCCCCCTTTCCAGGTATCTCTCTCATTTCTCCCCTAGGTACACCCAACACAACTCTTCCACCTCTCACCACGCCTCAAGTATCTCTCCCCACCTCCCTTTCCTCTCCAAACATCCTACGCAACCCTACCCACTCTCCCCCACATACACCCCCACACAACCCTTCCCCCCTCCCTCTCCCCCATATACACTACCCACAACCACACTCCTCCCCTTCCCTTTCTCCCACAAACACCCCACACATATCTTCCCTCTCTCCCTCACATACACCCCCACACAACCCTTCCCCTTCCCCCATATACACTCCCCACAACCACACCCCTCCCCTTTCCCCCACAAACACCCCACACATATCTTCCCTCTCTCCCTCACATACACCCCCACACAACCCTTCCCCCCTCCCCCATATACACTCCCCACAACCACACCCCTCCCCTTCCCTTTCCCCCACAAACACCCCACACATATCTTCCCTCTCTCCCCCTCATACACCCCCACACATACTGTGCACCCCAAACATCCCTTCTCCCCGCCCCCTCACATCCCTACCCCTCCACAAACTCCCCACACTACCTTTCCCACTCCCCCTGGTTCCCACGGGCTTTACCCGACTCACATTTTACCCAAAACTTTTGACGTTACAATTTTTTTTTTTTTTCTTCCATCGATATGGTGGTGGTGTAATGGTTAGACCGATACATTTCTGTATGGGGTGTACGGAGTTCCAATCCCGGGAGGATCACATCTACTATCATTAATTTCCTTTGGGGTGATTAATGTTAAGAACTATAGGTTCGAATCCCGGTAGTATCCCATGCTTTCAATAATTCATTGGGCGGTGTTTGGTGTGAAATAAATAATTTAGATTATCAATAGGTTCAAGAATGTTTCTTAACGAGATCGGTCGTAAGTGACCTGTGCCTCATAAAATATTCCTTCCTTTCACTTAAGCATTAGGCTATTCATGGTGCAGTTGGGTATAGTACATGATTATATTAACCCTTTCACGCACATATGACGCAGAGGTTGCCAGATTAGTAATAAGAAATAGAGTTCTCTCACTCTTATAATTACTTCTCCAAAATTAGTTTTCTGCCCACAGCTAACTCAAAGACAACTGCAGAGGTTGAAGTAACTAAACTAAAGGTTTTTAAATACCCCTGATGGTAACAAAGGCTTTAAAGTATCCCCAATAGGCTCAACACAGCTAACTCAAAGACAACTGCAGAGGTTGAAGTAACTAAACAAAAGGTTTTTAAATACCCCTGATGGTAACAAAGGCTTTAAAGTATCCCCAATAGGCTCAACACAGCTAACTCAAAGACAACTGCAGAGGTTGAAGTAACTAAACTAAAGGTTTCTAAATACCCCTGATGGTAACAAAGGCTTTAAAGTATCCCCAATAGGCTCAACACAGCTAACTCAAAGACAACTGCAGAGGTTGAAGTAACTAAACTAAAGGTTTCTAAATACCCCTGATGGTAACAAAGGCTTTAAAGTATCCCCAATAGGCTCAACACAGCTAACTCAAAGACAACTGCAGAGGTTGAAGTAACTAAACTAAAGGTTTCTAAATACCCCTGATGGTAACAAAGGCTTTAAAGTATCCCCAATAGGCTCAACACAGCTAACTCAAAGACAACTGCAGAGGTTGAAGTAACTAAACTAAAGGTTTCTAAATACCCCTGATGGTAACAAAGGCTTTAAAGTATCCCCAATAGGCTCAACACAGCTAACTCAAAGACAACTGCAGAGGTTGAAGTAACTAAACTAAAGGTTTCTAAATACCCCTGATGGTAACAAAGGCTTTAAAGTATCCCCAATAGGCTCAACACAGCTAACTCAAAGACAACTGCAGAGGTTGAAGTAACTAAACTAAAGGTTTATAAATACCCCTGATGGTAACAAAGGCTTTAAAGTATCCCTAATAGGCTCAACACAGCTAACTCAAAGACAACTGCAGAGGTTGAAGTAACTAAACTAAAGGTTTATAAATACCCCTGATGGTAACAAAGGCTTTAAAGTATCCCCAATAGGCTCAACACAGCTAACTCAAAGACAACTGCAGAGGTTGAAGTAACTAAACTAAAGGTTTCTAAATACCCCTGATGGTAACAAAGGCTTTAAAGTATCCCCAATAGGCTCAACACAGCTAACTCAAAGACAACTGCAGAGGTTGAAGTAACTAAACTAAAGGTTTCTAAATACCCCTGATGGTAACAAAGGCTTTAAAGTATCCCCAATAGGCTCAACACAGCTAACTCAAAGACAACTGCAGAGGTTGAAGTAACTAAACTAAAGGTTTCTAAATACCCCTGATGGTAACAAAGGCTTTAAAGTATCCCCAATAGGCTCAACACAGCTAACTCAAAGACAACTGCAGAGGTTGAAGTAACTAAACTAAAGGTTTATAAATACCCCTGATGGTAACAAAGGCTTTAAAGTATCCCCAATAGGCTCAACACAGCTAACTCAAAGACAACTGCAGAGGTTGAAGTAACTAAACTAAAGGTTTCTAAATACCCCTGATGGTAACAAAGGCTTTAAAGTATCCCCAATAGGCTCAACACAGCTAACTCAAAGACAACTGCAGAGGTTGAAGTAACTAAACTAAAGGTTTATAAATACCCCTGATGGAAACAAAGTACAGTAGTCGATTTTTTTCCTCGCGAGCGATAGCGAACCTATAATTTAGAATAAATGAATAAATAAATAAACAAATACACAAATAAAATCTACGCCCCTTAAGGGGAGGTGGGTCATTGTTTAGGTCCCCCTTCTTCCTCATGTTTAACCCCATTTTTTTCAGATTTTACGACGTTCGGTCCATTAGTTTGGCGATATGAAGACCTTTCGCCCCCATTTCTGTTTCTATATTAACACTTTTCGTGTCATTTAGGTGTCGATTTTTTCCTGGCGAGCGATAGCGAGCCTGTAATTTAAGAGGAACCGGCCTTCAGCAGTGACATTTTTCTATCGACAAATGTACAAACTTATCTTGAAGGAGGATCTTGGGGGTGTTTTTTTTTAAGCTTCATGGAGGTCTAGGGAGGAAACTAATAAACGAATAATAAGATACATAAATGAGCAATTAACCCTCTCCGACATATGACACGATGTTGAGGCTATTAGGGATACTTTAAAGCTTTTGTTACCATCAGGGGTATTTAGAAACCTTTAGTTTAGTTACTTCAACCTCTGCAGTTGTCTTTGAGTTAGCTGTGTTGAGCCTATTGGGGATACTTTAAAGCCTTTGTTACCATCAGGGGTATTTTGAAACCTTTAGTTTAGTTACTTCAACCTCTGCAGTTGTCTTTGAGTTAGCTGTGTTGAGCCTATTGGGGACACTTTAAAGCCTTTGTTACCATCAGGGGTATTTAGAAACCTTTAGTTTAGTTACTTCAACCTCTGCAGTTGTCTTTGGTTAGCTGTGGGCAGAAAACTAATTTTGTAGAGGTAATTATAAGAGTGAGAGAACTCTATTTCTTATTGCTAATCTGGCAAACTCTGCGTCATATGAGCGTGAAAGGGTTAATCTTCCACATAGGATGGGGGATAATGCTACCGATACGTCTGCAATGATTTCGTCCATAAAGTGTATTTGGCACACCATAATTATAACTTTAACTTAGCGATAATTTACAAAGCATTAGAATATCGGCATTTACTTTACGAGCTTTGGGCTCGTAACAGGTTGAAAGGAAAAGACGCCATTATTTTTGAGAGGAAGCTTAATCCCGGAGGAGCGGCTGAGGGGGGAAGTGTGGGAATTAGTGGACTGGTAGAGAGAGTGTGTTTGTGTGTGTGAGTGAAAGACAGAGGGTGTGTGTGAGTGAAACAGAGTGTGTGTGTGTGTGAGAGAGAGAGAGAGAGTGTGTTTGTGTGAGAGAGAGAGAGAGTGTGTGTGTGTGTGTGTGAAAGAGAGAGGGTGTGTGTGGGTGAAACAGAGAGTGTGTGTGTGAGTGAAAGAGAGTGTGTATGAGTGAAAGAGAGAGAGAGTGCGTGTGAGTGGAAGAGACAGATCACACAGACCTTGCGGTCCCTACTAGGTGGTCCGGCCTTAATACTACTAGAGACATTGACAGTAGAAAGAATAAGACCGTAAAGTAGGGTAGAGAGAGAGAGACAGAAACAGAGTTACAAGGAATAGTTAGTATCTCGGAGACCTTGCGGTCCATTCCGAAGAGATACTCTAAGTGAGTGGAAGGAAAGAGACTGTTTAGTGCACTACACTCATTACAGTGTGCAAAATACTATCTACTCTCTTCTTGAACTGCTCTACTGAAGAACTGTTTACAACTTCGGAGGGAAGCTTGTTCCAGACAAAAAAGACCTTATAATTATGAGAGAGAGAGAGAGAGAGAGAGAGAGAGAGAGAGAGAGAGAGAGAGAGAGAGAGAGAGAGAGAGAGAGAGAGAGAATACTTGGAGGCAATAAGACAACAATTCTTATTGCATATTTGAGATGGAAGAAGTGCAATAATTACTCTATACCCTGTTCCAAATAGATAGGCCAGCAATCATTCTTCCTAACCTCTGTAACTAAAAAAGGCTGGAGCATATAAGCTGTAAATTGCTACATCTATGCCCTGGCTGACCCTCCCCAAATGGTAGATGTATTAGCTCGATTACTCCGGTCGTTTATGAGTTATAGAAGTTGATGTTCAAGAATATTGGTCTACTTATTTGGAAGAGGGTATAGTAGTTTGGTGACCGGTCAACTCAACCAGTAGACCATTTCAACCAGTAGCTCTCAACCAGTACCAAATCAACCAATACGGTTAGGTTAGGTTAGGTTACGTTAGGTTAAGTTAGTACTATAGTTTGGCACTGGTTTGGTTGGTCTTGGTTGATTTGGCACTGGTTGAGAGCTACTGGTTGAAATGGTCTACTGGCCGAGATGTCCTGGAATCATAGTAGTTTATATCAGCTGATAGACCAATGCAAAGAATCACCCAAAGAGAGCTAGAATTACTGTTGGAGAAGGTCGATATGTGACCATCAAAAGGCTCTTGACTCTCACTATAAATGTTACTAGACAACTTTTACAACCAGACAACTTGGTCAATATTTACGAGCCGCACCACAGCTGGGATCTCATTTATAATGGTAGTTTTGGGTTCCTATCATTTTATGCTTCATTGCTATATAATTTTTATCCACCGGATTTTTTTTTTCTTGGCTATATATAATATATTTTTGTTTTAGCATTAGGCCTAACCTAACCACAAAACCTAACCTAACCTAACCAAAAAACCTAACCTAACCTAACCTAATAGCCCCCAAATACATTTAGGTTAGGTTAAGTTAGGTTAATGCTAAAAAACAATAATACAAAAAAAAAATGCCAAGAATTTTTTTTTTTTTTCCCGGTGGATAAAAAGCATATAGCAATGAAACATACAATGATAGGAACCCAAAACTACCATTAGAAATGAGATCCCAGCTGTGGTGCGGCTCGCTCGTAAATATTGACCGACAACTTTTTATCAAGACGTATTGGGGGGACCAAAGCTTGCACAATAAAAGTTCATCTGAGGATTATTTTTTCCTTTTTTTTTTATATTTGACTTAACTCTTGCAATACTGTAAATACATTTTTGTTTTCCTTTTTAAATGTTAATGTTTGAGGATGTTAGGAATTGCAAAATATGTCGCAGTTCATGATGCATTTTTATTTACTTCCTCCAAAAAAGGCCTCCCTAGGATTATTATAATCATCTAAAGCTTGCATGGATGAATAAAAACGGACAAAATAAAGATAATGTAATTCAATTCATACATCGATTTTATCGTGGCCTATAGGTTTCTTATACCATGTATTTCATTCCTATACGTGTCTAAATGCCCGTAAAAATTTATTACTGATCCTGAAAAGAAAAAAAATATATCCTCTATATCGCCTACCTCGCAAGAGGCAGGTGGCTTTGTTTACATCCGCCGCGAAGAAGAAGAAGCAGCAGCGTTTTTTTGCCCCCTACTGTTTATATACGAAGATTTCAATATATCCTGGGGGGAGGGGGGGGGGGTGAGGGGGGCTTGCTCCCCCTCAACATATGTTGTATCCCACGGCAAACGGTTATGGCCAAATAGTTATTTTTCATGAAGTGAAGGGGCGTGTTTTTAGATTGTTGTTTAATGGGTAAATATGCAGGTACAAATTTCTCTATGTTCCCGTTTTCCTATCCTCAAGTAACCTATTAAGAACTGGTCAGGGGACTGGTTATAACTTGTAGGATGTTTAATTGAAGTGCGGAAATCAGTATTTACTGAGAAATAACAGTCTTAAAATGCCCCTCCCCCCCTGCCAGCCCTAAAATTCGCCTTATTTATTATTTTTTTTTTTATGAACTTAGGCACGGAAACATAGATAAATAATAAATAATAAATATCCTAACGTAACCTAACCTAACCCTGGGTGACCCAAAGAAAAGGTTGAGTCTTTTAAAAAATAGCACATTTTAAGACTTATTTCGGTACGATTTTAGTTACTGGACACCTATTTGACAGGTACTGCCAACGATTTAATACATATTTGTTTTCGGTTTCCACGCATCCAACACCAAGCTACACCCTGTTCTGGTGAACGAAACACTAAAAAAGCAATGGGGACACTATAATAATGATAATATGAGACGAAATATAAAGACAACTCGGTTGCGTTCGTGGAAGTAGCGTCGCTTTGTGTACTTTACGCTCTGAGTGACTTCCCGGTCCCGCCTTGGCGGTCGACTTCAAATGGCTAAACTTATAACCAGTTGTTGGGTCCATTTTTTGATAAAGACTTGCGTTATAGGCCGTGGAATACAGGACAGGGTTGAGGGGGGTCTCTGCCCCCTCTCACCCCCCCCCCCCCCCCGTGAATTATAATAATCGTCATATAAGTGGCCAGCAGGGGGCAAGTAAAACACCTGGCCGTCACCTCGAGTGTCCTGGGTAAACAAACCGCGACAATCGGAGGCGACGACGGCTCCCCCCGCCGCCGATTTTCGGCACAAACGCGCCGTTTTATTCTCGTCGAAAACCACATTTAAAAAGTTATTATATCGTTTTCAATACTATTACCGGACCAGAAAAAGGTGTAGCTTGGTGTTGGATGCGTGGAAACCGAAAACAAATATGTATTAAATCCTCGGTGGTACCTGTCAAATAAGTGTCCAGTAACTAAAATCGTACCCTTATTTCTCAGTAAATACTGATTTCCGCACTTCAATTAAACATCCTACAAGTTATAATCAGTCCCCTGATCAGTTCTTAATAGGTTACTTGAGGATATTATAACGGGAACATTGCGAAACATTTATCGAAACCGAAAACAAATTGATATCAAATCTTTCGTGGTACCTGTCAAATAGGTGTCTAGTAACTAAAATCGTACCAAATACGATGATTTCTTATTCTAACTTGCCGCCGCACTCATGTTATTGCTGTGAACCTCTCGGCCCTCTCACGGCCACTCGTTGCCGGAGTTAGGCATGTCTCATAATACTGTGTTTTTTGTTCGCGACGGTCTATACCCAGCTCACGTTCCCTTTGTTATGGGTGAACAATCCAACAGTTTCTCGTATTTCACTTAGTGATTTTGCGACGGTAATTACATGCACACCAACAAAGTATCGTTCATGAAAGTGATAAAACACTGATAATCATCGATGGGGCCCGTAACTGGTTGGTCATAAACTAATACCCAGCTCCTCTTTAGTATAAAACAAGATAATTATAGGGAATAGGCTCGCAGCCTTATTATACAAAATCTATTAGGGACAATGTAGGTCTATGGAATCCTTATACTGTACTCATGTATAATCCACTGTGGGAGAATAATTTTGATCACATTTATAAAAACCGATATTCATAGAAAAAACACCCATTATAATCAATCTCAGAGCTCTTTCAGACATCCTCACTGTTTACAAACGCCTTCTTTATGCAGTATAATCGATATTTACCCCCTGCTGGCAACATAGATGACGATTTCAATAATTCATGGGAGGGGGGGGGGGGGGAGGGTGTATCCCACATTGGAATTATAACCAAGACCATGAAAACACTGATTTCTCAAAATCTAGAGGAAAAACCATGAAAAATAAGGGTGCGAGCCTATTCCCTATAATTACCTAAAACACTATATCTGAAGGAAATTAAAATGCCCCAGAACAAGAAGCCCACCACAGAAGCCACGAGTGAACACCACACAGAAACACCCGAAAGAAAGGTCCACAGAACAAAAGGACCAGCTGACCGAGCCAGCCATTTCAGACAGGCCCAAGCCTGCAGGGCTTAGCAGCTCCAGGCCGCACCTACCTACCTTTTCTAAACTGACCATTTTCCACACCTCACGTACACTACCCCCTCGTGTCCTACACTCCTAACTACAATGATGATGAACAGGAATATACATTCATATTAAAAACACCCATGCCCTGTCCCGACGTTGAGCCAATGTCAACACATCAGACAGCCATAATTATATCTATGTATGTTCTTACATCCGAGAAGTAGATGTTATATATCTTAGAAGTTAAAACACCCACGCCTGTCCCTAGACCTCGTATATCATTTCCCATGACGAGTATAGATATATGTAACCCGTGCTCAGTCGCCCCCTTGCATTGTTCCTCTAGTAACTAAGTGTCTCTATAATATTAACTGCCACCAGTATTGATACGACATAGCGGCACTGTCCTTGTGTCGTATTGTGCCAAGTACAGATCAACCAGGTTTCATCACCTTATTAGGACGACGACTATAATGTCGTCGTTCATCGATGTATGCAATCCTTAGTTTAAGTATTAATATTAACATTCCCTAACATCTTGTCTTGCCAGACTAAGCTTTCTGAAGACCCATCACCCCATAAATCTATGTATTCAATCCTTAGGTTAAGTATCTTTATCCGCCATTGTGTTCACCTTTTTCTATTTACTTTTCCACAATTGTCATACGTCTTCCACTTGCCTCCTTCGTATCCACAGTCCACACTACGCCAATTTGCTTCGTGTCATACACCTCTTACCCCAACCAGAGATTGTATAGATAACCTTGTTACCAGTATCTGTCATAAGTACCTCGAAACAATAACTAAGTACCCCTACGAACTGCCGCTTTTGTTTGGTATAGATATTTCATAGAAAACGCAGTTCCCAGGGCCAACTAATAGTATCCATAACCCCTCGGACTGAACACATAATTCTATCTTTTCCAGACTCATATACCACCCCATAGTTGCATTCCCCGGTAGCATTTGGCTAACGTACTTCCACTGCCTTTTCAAACTCCAATATCAACTGCAGCCTAATGCCACCCCCACGCCCAGAGACCTTAGGGTCAAATTCCCCTATAGCCCCCTGAACTCCTCCCCTCTCATTATAAGACCCCGCGCTTCTCTACTCTTGTCCGACCTAGCCTCTCTCTCATACCTCTTGAAGATCCTTGAATTGTCCGTTGCTAACGCTCTCCAACCTTTTATATATATACTCCTATCCAGCCTACCTTCACTTAGTAGGCCAGAACAACATTAGAACTTTACTAGCCCCTTGCATGCCATCTATTCTCTTACAATCCATTCACAACCCTGCACCCAATGGTCGTCGGTGCGAGGCTAGCCGCCTCGCCAGTAACTAACTTCTATTGCCATACTTCCAGATAAATGTGGCAGAGTTAGCAACCCAGTCTCCACCACATCCAGCAAACCCTACAATTAACAACCAGCAGAGTAAAACCAGCTAGCCAAGGCACCTTCGGTTTTGGTATTAAGGACACCCACATCTGTCTCATACACAGAGGGTTATTACAAACACTGGTGATATGGCAAGCCCCTAGCCACAGCCGCCGGACGACTATCACAGAGAGAGGGCGCCCAGCTCCCCCTTTTTGCCCACCCGAGGAGGGAGACCCCCACCTCCGAGGAGGTATACCTGGCCCCTGTTTTGACTTCCGAGTCATTGCCAGGTAGCACAGGAATTCTTCCTATCAATGAACTAACCATACATGACTAACACCTTTACTAACCTCTATTAACTCCCAATAAACCATTTACCTTTCTTGCATACTCTGATCACTAAATTAGCACCTCAGCTATACCATAGAATGAAGAGTGAACAATCTAAGAGAGACGCTCCTATCACAGCTGTCCCCATCCTCCTCGCAAAGTAGATCCAGTCTCTCTCTCCTAAATACTTCCAGTATAGCCAAAATAGTACCCATTACTAAGGCTCAGTTATATTAAAATATGAAGGCTTCCTATAGCCATGTGCCACAACAGTAATCACCATCTTACCTAGTCCCCATATCTATTGAGAGCTCAAATAAGTCCATAAGACTCGAGATCCCTACTGTCTACAGGGTCCAGAACCGAGCCTATAAACCTAGCTCCCGCCCCCAGTCAAATCAGTTGAAAGCTAGACACCAACCAGTGGTCACTACCCTGCAGTTAACCTCTAGCTCTGCCCTTGTGTTGTTCCGGAGTTGAGAGATTCCAGATCTGGCAGACTCCGTGGCAGAGAAGACTAATAGAAGCATCTGTCCATGTACAAGTCCTAACGTGCACCTTATAACCTTCACACAAATTCGTGGGTATATAAGTGTGTAGCCAGCAACGATCGTCAAGAGATCCGACTTGAGAACTTCCTACATTTTGGACCACCTGGACGGCCGAGGAACCAGTCGTTAGCCCCCAACATCACCGGAAGCAAGATAACCAGGACCAGATCTACAAATACTATTCAAGATTCATGTTGCTAGTACTAAGTGTTATAGTACTAGTTTGACACTCACTTATTAACTTTCTATAAAGTGGCTAAAACCTTGCCCAGTGTAACTCATATTTAACCATTCCATTTGGGACGTACTAAGCATATCAGTGCTCATTAATTAACAGGCGACATTGACTCTCGTAATTACCTTATTCAGATATTAAAACTCTAGTGATATCTAACGTTCGCCCACTGATTTGTGTTCTACGTATTTCTGCCATAAGAATATAAAACTTGATCAGTACCCCCATGAGGTTACTAGAGATTCCGTGTTCTACAATATACGCGTGTCTAATCCTAACTGTGAGCTGCTACTTGGGCACGCGACCAGCCAGTAAGAGATCAAATCAGTGAAATTGAATTACATGAATATATTGAGGTCTTCCAGTAAAATAAAACTTGCTAATTAAACCCGTGATCAGAAGAGTATACCTGAACGTTGGAAGTGGGAGACTAGGCTCCATCCAGATCCGCTAATGCTAGCAGTTCCCTTCTATTATTTGTTTTGTGCGAGAATTACTATCTTTCCATGCTCTTTATTTACTTACTTAAATAAACGTGAACTTGTGTCGTGTTACCGTGTGTTTATTTTGTGTTCTCTATTCCTCATACCTTGTATTGTGCATGCAGCCTTATATACCCAGTCATTTAGAACTCACATTACCCAAGTTAAACCTGTAGAAAAACAGGGCATAACAGAAATATTAAAAATAAACAAAATAAGACTTACTGAAATCGCTGTCGGTCCAAAAAAAGTCAGGTTTACCTAACCTAGGCTATACTCAATTACGATATGCAAGTTTTTAGGCATTGCCTTGCCAATCCAAATTCAAGGAAGTACGGAACAGACTTCCGTCTCTACGGAAGTATAATAAATAAAACAAAACGCATCAAGTGGTTACCTTGGGTGAAGAGAAGACTAGTGTGGGTCGGACTCAATGATGAACCCAGCGTGGTAGTGGTAGCTGGACTGTAGAGGCATCACCGGCCCCAGAGGCTAACTGGAAACAAGAAAAAATAAATGGAGGCGCTTGATAATTTAAAAATTTCGCAACCAGCTTAACCCTTTCACGCACATATGACGCAGAGGTTGCCAGATTAGCAATAAGAAATAGAGTTCTCTCACTCTTATAATTAACTCTCCAAAATTAGTTTTCTGCCCACAGCTAACTCAAAGAGAACTGCAGAGGTTGAAGTAACTAAACTAAAAGTTTCGGAAAATATCAAGGAAACTGGCCAACTTTTATTTAGTGATTTTTTTGTTTTGGTTTTAGCTAGTTTTCATCATTATACAGTGGCTGTCATTAATTAGAATCTCCGGAAAAAACGTTTCCCCCATTATCCAACAATCTTAAGATACGGCCACGATAGTGGGGAGGGCTATGAAGTACAGGGAAATTGAGGGGTAAAAGACGAAAATAAGGGGTAATATTAGCCTAACATAACAACCTTACCTAACCTAACCTAGTATATTAGGTGGGGGCTGCTGCCCCCACAGCCCCGCTGGTTTGGTATTTAATTAATAATAGATTGACGGTCGCCAAAAAAAACTTGAATGAAGTCTACGGTATTTACTCCGCAATCTTCAGCTTTGGCTGTGGATAACAGGAGGTAAATATTAACTTTTTCACAGTAATTGAAAACGGTTTTTCCGGAGATTCTAATTAATGACAACCACTGTATAATGATGAAAACTAGCTAGAACCAAAACAAAAAAAATCACGAAATACTCCCGAGGCCACATACAAATGGCCTAAAAAAACCCGCGCCGTCTATAGGAGAATCTTGACAACATTTTAAAGGTAAGAAGACATGTTGTTACCGCTTTTTAAATAGGTTTTACCGACGGTTGAAACATATATTAATATGAACTATAGGTTATGTTCATTCGATGGGTGACATCCAAATTTCCAGGAAAATTAGTGGAAAAACTAAATTTTTCTGTCACCAATTTTCCCATGGATTGTTTTATTATTACCTCTTAGTTTTCATCAATATATAGTGTTTGTAAATAATTACAAACCTCGGAGAAACCGTTTTCCCTATTATACAACGATCTTAAGACACACCGCCCGATAGTGGGGAGGGCTATGAAGTTCAGGGAAAATGAGGGGTTAAAAGCACATTAGCCTAACCTAACAACCTTACCTAACCTATCCTAGTATTATGGGTGGGGGCTGCCGCCCCCACACCCCCGCTGAATGGGTAACAGTGCAAAAGACACAGTATTATGGGATTTATGGGACATACCCTACACCGCCACCGAGTGGCAGTGGGAGGGCCGAGAGGTTCACAACAATAACATGAATGCGGCGGCGGACGCAGTGTTGCCATATTCTAAATGCAGAATTATCGTATTGTAACTTCAAAATTATAGAATTTGCACCAAATTTATCGTACACACTAATATATATATATATATATATGTATCTGCCATCAAAGACTGGAACGACCTACCCCAGTCAGTCCGTGAAAAGAGAACACTGTATTCCTTCAGACGTAGCCTGAAGGAACACCTGAACTGCACAGCTGCGAGAAGGGAGCACCAAGCTTATGTCTACTACTAAATACGACACAAGAGATAGGCAAACCAAACTGAAATGATTACTGATTACGGATTACTGATATTTACCATAGGATGTAAGGTATTTTAAAATAACCCCCTAGAAATACTTTCTTTAAAGCATCTATTTCTTTATCCTCCCCATTTCCCCAGCTAACCTAATCCCACAAGGACCCCAATGGAAATACGCCTAACGGCCTTATTGGGCTATCCTTAGTTGGAATTATGCAAAGCTGGTACATGTCACATTTGTAACATACTATGTGGTACCAACTCTGTAAATTGCTGACTGAATAAATATTATTATTATTATTATAGGGAATGTTTGTTCTAAATGGCGTGTGTACGAATCGGTACCGTCTATAGGAAGGAATTGACAACCATGTTACGAACAAATTCCATTTTAGTACCATATATTTTTATTAAGTTTTGCCGAGGGTTGAAACTAATTTTAATATGATGCTTAGAGCATATAAATTCCATTTCTGTCTTCAAATATGTCAAAATAATTGGTGACAAATAAATGGAGTTATACTAAATTCGTGGCCGGATTGCTTGATAAATACCAAAGATTCTAAATACTCCCGATGGTAACAAAGGCTTTAAAGTATCCCCAATAGGCTCAAAATCGCGTCATATGTCGGAGAGGGTTAAGTTCCAGTATAAATATTAAAGTTTTAATATAACCCTTAGTAATATTCAGGAATTGTAACTTATCTTTATATTAATACATATACTGTAGGCCTATAATCATTAGGTTGTGCAACTATGCAGGGTTTTCTATAGTATACATTTTGATTGGGAGTTTCTAGGATTAATTGCATAACTATCCAGATATCCCAAAGTTTAGCCTTCATTAACCGTAAAACACAGACCACTGTGCATGTTTGTTATTATCAGCTATACAGATCACCGAGGCCTTAAAATAATACCCGGTATGTTAGCCGTTTCTCCAAATATTACATTAACCCTTAACTGGCGGTGCCCGGCAATTGTCGAGTGAAATAAATGTGGCCTATGTGGCGGGGCCCGGCTATTGTCGAGTGCAATTTTCAGCACGTAATGTGCTCTGAGAGAGAGCGGAGCAGTGGGCGGAGCGTAGGTTACCTCATGACCGCTCACCACAGTGGCCGTGGAGCTACTGAGCTGTACTCCTTTGTACTACACCCTCTCTCACTCGTTTCACACGTAATAATGTAAGAAAATGACCGTATTTTACCGATTTTGCCCTGCGGTTGCACGATCATTGCAAGCAGTGGCGGATCCAGCTCAGGCTTAAGGGGGGGCTGATATACATGAGGGGCGCCATAATTCACACAATATTCTTTATATGTATTGTATTTCAGATAAAATGCAGTATATATCAGATGTAAGGGCACAATTTTGGTCACTAAGGGTGGGGTGGGGTGGGGTGGGGTGGGGTGGGGTGGGGTGCCCCCCCCCCCCCCCCCCCCTGGATCCGCCACTGGTTGCAAGACAACCAGTGATCATAGAAGGATGGTTCTGGTGTCATTGGAAAGCTGAATTAACGCCCTTTCGGGGATGCATACTTGTATTACGCTCTGACTCTTGTTTATGCATGAAAACGAGAACGGAACAAGCTCGTTTACGGTAAAACCCCCCGCTGGGCGGCACATCAAATATACTCCTCCACCCACTCTTAAGGTGTTAACAAGCAGTTATCGAAGCTTACCGTACAATGCCTCTATGGTAACCGATACAAAGTTAGTTATAATTACAGTCAACTTTCACTCCCTACATTCGCCCCATAAAAAATATCTATGTAAACCCCTAAAAATGACAAGTTAATCCATATTATAAAGTACCGTTCCACAAATATTAAAAACCCAAATCCCATAACTTCATATATCTTGATAAACTCCACCTCCAGGGCTGGCTAGCAACAGCATGACTGAGGCTCACCACCGCCGCCACTTCGCCAGATACTGTATTACACAACTAAGACATGAAACTGTAAGCAGTCCAAGACTATTCCTGTCCTGGCAATATTAGTACAGCATTCACTCAACAGATGGCGGTGGAGTCGCTTAGGGCTTAGAGTTCCTATAATAGGAGAAGGACCGTAATATTTATGTGGGTTCCATTTTGTTGCCGTTAATATTTAACCACAGGCTGATTTTATATTTCAGTTCATGAAGAATTTAGGCTCACTAAACTATATTTCCTTTACTAGTAATGTCTAATGTTTGTTATGAATATGAAGTGTGTGAGTGTAAAGCCAGACTAATGACACCTGTGGTACCAATATGGCGTAAGGCCCATAATGATTGTTACTACTGTATATGCTTTTTGGATAGTATTGATGAACGAAATTATTAGAAAAATGGAAGAGGGAACAACATTTCAACATTTCCGCCGATTCTTTGAAGCAAGTGTATGAGCTCATTTTATTTACTTGTGGGAAGTGCGTTGTCTGTGTGTTTGCAGTTCGAGGAGTCAGAAATTGTCATCATTATTGTTCTTGAATTTGCACTCAGAAGCCATATGAATATTTGATCCTTTAAAGCGATACCGAAAAAGTGTCTTATGTATTATGGCTATTGTTTGCTCAATAACGTAAATACTGGCTCAATATGAACCTTCTCACAGCACAAACAAACCTTCTTACTGTGAAGATTTAGTTTAATTTATGAGAGTTTTCAATTCAGATGGGGATAGATTCGAAACCTTAAGGCCACGATTTCTGTTACAGTGTACTGTTCAGCTGGACACTTCATAACAGGGTACAGTCAAGGACACACATTCTAGTCAATTATGAACTCTCCAACAACATAATACTAACCTCCACAATGCAAGTAATGGTAATAGGTAAAGAACTAATAAGAAGATTCCATTAATTCCGTGATAGCTTCGAAACTATGATGGTGGCAGTTATGTCGTAGAGCAGAGCGTATAATTATTTGATAATTTTCTTGATATAATTTCGTTAGCTTACCCTTATAATGGTGGGATTCATAAATATCTCGGAAAACGGTTAGCCACACCAGTGACTGGACAACTCAACCAATAGACCATTTCATGTAATAGATCTCAACCAGTGCCAAATCAACCAAAAGTAGGATAGATTTTTTTTTCTATGTGATTAAGGGAGGCAAAAGGCAGAACTGCCTATAGCGAGTGCCTCCCCCATAGTTGAAAGAGTGACTGGGCCAAAATCAAGGGACGTTCGAGCCAAAATGCCTGGACACACGGAGTTTGAAGCAATTTAAGTCATAGGAAGAGGGAAAGACTGATTCTGGGAGAGTTCCAGAGCTCAGCTGTTGAGTAGAAGAAAGTTTGAGAGCAACGTTTCACTCTTGGGTTGGAGAGTTGCACAGAGTAGGGGTGGGATTGAGTAGCAAGATGGGTACCACGTGCCCTATGTAAAGGAGGTGGTATACACTGGGAAAGCTCTGAGGAACACTGATTATTATAGTAGCGATAGAATAGCGAGAGAGATGCAACATTGCGGCGGAGAGAGAGAGATTGCAGAGAGTTGGTGAGTGGACGGGAGTTAATGATACGAAAGGCCTTCCTTTCAACTTTGTCTAGGAGAGCGGTGTGAGAGGAACCTCCCCACACATGTGAACAATACTCAATACAAGGACGCACTATGCCCCTGTATAGAGCAAGAAGCTGTGCAGGGGTAAAGAACCCCCTAAGGCAGTTGAGCACACCCAGCTTCTGGGAGGCTGCCTTAGCAAGACTGGTAATATGGTCCTTTCAAATGAGAGCAAAAGAAAAAGAGACACCAAGAATATTGAGAGAAGATGAAGGATTGATTTTTGTATTGTTGAAGAATAAGGGATAGTCCGCTGGGAGTTCCGGACGGGTAGATAGATGGAGAAATTGGGTTTTGGAAGCATTAAAGGTAACAAGGTTTTCTCTGCCCCAATTGGAGATAGTATTTAGATCAGAATTTAAGAGTTCTATGGCTTCATTACGTTTGTCGTTGAGGGATTGCTGGCTGGGGCGTTCTGAAAAACTAATGGAGTAGTGTTAGGTTGAGTCGTCTGCGTATGAATGGATGGAAATTGAGGTACAGTTGAGAAGATCATTTATAAAAATTAGAAAGAGAATAGGAGATAGGACAGAGCCCTGAGGAACACCGGAGTTTATAGGGTGAGGAAGTGAACGATGGCCGTCCACAACGGCGACTATGGAACGGCCGGAAAGGAAATTAGAGACAAAGGCACAGATGGAGGGATAGAAACCGAAGGAGGGTAGTTTAGAAATTAAAGATTTGTGCCAGATTCTATCGAAGGCTTTCGATATGTCTAGTGGAATAGAAAAAGTCTCACCGAATCCCGAAAGGAGGATGACCAAGAGTTAGTAAGATATGAAAGAAGATCACCAGTAGAGAGACCCTCAAGGAAGCCATACTGGCGATCTGAGAGCAGATTATGAGAAGAGAAATGCTTAAGAAATTTGGAAGCAAGTATAGTTTCAAAAACTTTAGAAAGACAAGAGATGAGAGCAATTGGACGATAGTTGGAGGGTTGAGAGCGGTCACCCTTCTTTGGGACAGGTTGAATGTGAGCAGACTTCCAGCATGAAGGGAAGACATTAGAGGATAGACAGAGACGAAAGAGTTTGCCTAGGCAGGGAGCCAGCACGGAAGCACAGTTTTTGAGAACAGGAGGAACACGCCTTCTTAGTGTTAAGCCCAGAGAGGGTAGAAAGTACAACTTTAGAAGAGATTAGGATATTAGGCATAAGTAAGAGAGAGGAGGGTGGAGCGGGAGGAATAGCACCGGCATCATCCAAGGTGGAGTTTCTAGCAAAAGTTTGAGCGAAGAGTTTAGATAAAGCTAGGTTGCACGGCCATATTATTATACAGCACATGATGATCTAAACCTTCATAAACGAAAATGCAGAACCAAATAGTGATCTTTCTGAAATGAAATGGGATTTAATCCGTTATCACAGATTCGCACTCTTATATTTTATGTTCGTTCGCTTATTGTGTTAGTAGTACCCTCCTCAATTTTGCTCATAATACAGAGGTAATCTCCGTATTTTTAACCACACTTACCCGCGTATTTGAGAAATATTAGGAGGGTGCTATCAACCCTATATCTAACGAAGGTAAAATAACTTAGTGCTAATTTGTGATAAAGAATTAAATCACATTAATAAATTACATAACATAATGTCATTTTATGGTGAAATGTAAATAAATTGTACTGTATTATGATTGTTAACACTCAAAGGAAGAGATTGCTAGCTTACAAATTATAATACCGTGACACTGATGCTTAAAATATAGTATATATTTGATCAGACCTCTTAGTTCCTTGTGGGGTAGCTATTAGAAAACGTTTATATCCACAACGAAATGAAACCTACTGTATGTGTATATACGCCACAGTCAATATTAATAAACCTTTACTTATTGATCAATTTCCCGATTATATATGGAATCTATTTAATATATACTATATAAAATAGACTAGAGAAGATAGTTGGAGAGAGATAAAGAGCACAAATTAGTTAGTGTGAACCGGTTATTTTGCCCAAAACTCAGTTCACCCAGGTCTGAAAATAGATTACATAGATAATTGGTCCAGCATTTCCCAACATTAGTGTTTTGGTTCACCCATGTCTCGTTAATTGGTCCAGCATTTCCCAACATTAGTGTTTTGGTTCACCCATGTCTCGTTAATTGGTCCAGCATTTCCCAACATTAGTGTTTTGGTTCACCCATGTCTCGTTAATTGGTCCAGCATTTCCCAACATTAGTGTTTTGGTTCACCCATGTCTCGTTTAACAAACTTTCTGGTCTTGGATTTGTGCTTCTCCTGTTTATCTTCATCTCTCGCAAGTACTGTAATTGTTCAGTGCATCAATGATATCAGCTCTCTTCATTAAAATAGTTCTACTGCTACTGTGCTTATTGTACTTAAAGTTGATGTTCTTCACAATTTTACATATAATTCATTTTCCTCCTTTATGGGCTATTATGAGTTCCTTGATTTCCATGAGTAATGATTCCAGTGTAGTCAGCTACCTTCTCTCATAAGATGCATGATTTTCTCTACTTCTTGAACAGTGTCCAGTGGAAGCTATTATTAGAAACAGAAAACATATAGATTGCATTTATAAGAGACAATATGAATGACAATATGCAAATAAGCACTTAATATTTCCATGACCAAGAAAATTATCGGAAACCAAGGAAAGTGGTCGGTGTTTATTTGACAATTACCTTTAGAAAGCTACGGATGCAAATGGAAAGGTAAAGAACACTAGTCATTGAGTACTGGATCAACATGCAAGTATTATGAAATATAAATTAATGTAGAAGTAAAATGCACAAGGTAGAAGGGAAATTAAATCCACGGTCAATATTTACGAGATGCAACAATATAGGTAACACATTTCTAATGGTAGTTTTGGGGTCCTATCATATGCTTCATTGCTATATACTTTTTATCCCCGGGAAAAGAAAACAAATCGTGGGATTTTTCATTTTATTCTTATGATTTTATTTTTATTAACCTAACCTAAATGTATTTTGGGGTTATTAGGTTAGGTTAGGTTAATGAAAAACAAAAAAAAACCCAAGAACAAAAAGTGAAAAATCCCAAAATTTGTTTTTCTTTTCCCGAGGGTAAAAAATATATAGCAATGAAGCATAATTATGATGATAGGAACCCAAAACTGATATTAGAAATTTGTTACCTACTGTATATTGTTCTATCTATCTATCTATTGCCTGACGCCGTGATCCCCGAAGGGGTGGCCACGAACGAACCGCCCCCATGCACCTCTGTCCCCAGTCAGTCGACGCCCCTCCCCCCAACCAGCACCGCCTTCGTTCATGTAGTTCCTCACTCCATCCTTCCACCTCATATTCGGTCTACCTCTCCCCCTCTGTCCCTCCACCTTGCTCTCGTACACCCTCTTAGTCATTCTCTCGCTTTCCATACGTTCCATATGGCCGAACCATCTCAAGTTGTTCCTTTTCACACTTTCCAGCACATCTACCTCCACACCACACTTCCTTCTTACTTCCTCATTAGTCTGTCTATCCCTCCATGTAACTCCGCACGCACTCCTTAAGTAATTCATTTCCACTGCTCTCACTCTTGGTCTGAGTCTCTCAACCAACGTCCATGCTTCGCTTCCGTAAGTCAGTGTCGGGATTACCACACTGTCATGCAAGGACTTCTTCACTTCCATACTGACCACCCTATTTCTTGTTACTGCTTTTAGCGTTCCTACAACCCTCTTCCCCTGTTGTACCCTCTCCCGCACCTCTTCATCCATATTCCCATCTTTACTCAACACACTGCCCAAATACTTAAAAGAGTTGACGATCTCCATAGCCTGACCGTTCAGCTTCACCTCACACTCTGTGACTTCACCCCTTTCGAAGACCATAACCTTGCTCTTCCCCGTATTTACCTTCAAATTCCGTTTTTCGCACACTGTTCCAAACTCATTTACCAGACCCTGCAACTCCCATTCATTATCACTCATCAGAACTGTATCATCCGCAAACAGCAGTATAGGTAGCTTCCACTCAATTCCCTCCCTTTTCAGCGACACACCAACATCCACTGCTCTTGATAGTATTTCTTTCATAACTCCATCCATATATACAGTAAACAACCACGGGGACATCACACACCCCTGTTTCAAACCAACATTCAGGTCAAAGAACTCGCTCTGCTCACTCTCCACACGTACTGCCGCCTTTGCACCCTCATACATGCTCTTCACTGCTTTCAGCAACTTGCCCTCTACTCCGTATATTCTAAGTACTTTCCACAAACCTTCTCTATCCACTCTGTCATAGGCCTTCTCCAAGTCCATAAAGGCAACATACACCTTTTGTTTCTTCTCCAGATACTTCTCCACAACACAATTCAGGGTAAAAATCTGATCTACACATCCTCTTCCCTTCCTAAAACCTCCCTGCTCGTCGCCTATCCATTTCTCCGTTCTCACTCTCACTCTCTCAATCACTACCCTACTGTATACCTTCCCTACTACGCTTAGAAGACATATTCCTCGGTGGTTACCACACACTCCTCTTTCCCCTTTGCCCTTATATAGGGGGACTATTATGCCAGTCTTCCAGTCATCGGGTGCACTCCCCTTCTCCCATGCTAGTTTGCACATTTTCCATACCCATTCTATCACTATCTCACCACCATACCTCAACATTTCCCAACACACTCCATCTGTTCCTGGTGCTTTCCCCAACTTCACTCTTTTCATGGCTTCCCACACTTCTGACCTCCTGATCCCCACCTCCTCCTCCACTACTTCTCTTCTTCTCCCTCCCATACCATATCCAGCTATGTTTGCTGGCTCTTCATTCCTTTCATTTAGCAACTCACTGAAGTACTCCCTCCATCTTTCGACTCTCTCTTGCTTCTCGGCTAGCATTCTCCCATTCTTATCTTTCACACCCTTACTGTTTCCCTTGCTACCTTCCCTAACTTTCTTGACTTCTTTCCAGAACAGTTTCTTACTCTCCCTTCATTTTACACTCAGATTCCTTCCAAATTCCTCATCTACTCTTCTCTTACTTTCCTTCACTACTCTCTTCACCACCCTCTTACTCTCCACGTACCTCGCTCGTTTCTGTCTCTCGGAATCTTCATTCCCTCTACTACCCAACCACTCTCTATATGCTTTCTTCTTTTCTTCCACAGCTATTCTTACCTCTTCTGTCCACCATGCTGTACCTTTCACTCCCCTCCCTCTTCTCCTCACTCCACACACCTCCTCACATGCTGCACAGATCTCATCCTGTATATTGTTGCGTCTCGTAAATATTGACCAAATCCACTATAGTCCAATCATTATAAGTAGGCCAGAAATTGTGACCCCTAACCTCTGTAACTATATATATTTTGTTAGAGCAAATGGGCTAGAAGTTTCAATAGTAATAGTATAAATATTAGCTTGATATATCTAGTCGTATATGATATATAGAGGTTAGAGGTGAACACTTTTGACCTACCTATAATGAATGAACTATAGTGTATTTTCATTTCGAGCCTTTGCAATTTGTCTTCAATGTTGCAGATATGCTTTTGTATTCTAGTGTATCTCCGGTCTGTGACCCACATCTGCTTGTTCTACAAACGACAGCTTCTATTCTCGTCTGTGACACTAGGAAATACTTTTGTTATGGGAACTTGATTGATTTGTCAATTTAGCTGTCTGGAATGGTGAGCAAAAGTGTATAGCATTTGTATTTTTTGTTTTGTATGGTCATGTTGAACGAATGGGAGATGAAAGGCTTACAAAGAGAATATGTGAGTCAGGTACAAGGGGAGATAGAAGGACAGGAAGACCCCCATTGAGATGGAGAGACTGTGTAAGAAAGGCTTTGGATGATAGAGGAATGACTATAGATCAGGCAGGGGAAGTGGTGGTGGACAGGAGTGAATGGAGAATGCTTGTGAATAGTTGAGTGAACACGTGGTCATTTGGAGTAAGGGGTCGGGCACAAGTTCGACTAGATAATAGTCCATCAGGCGCCTGGCCCGGGGGGACGATTAATATGAAGGGTGTGCCTGGAAGTGTGGTGGGAGGGCTTGTGGCTTTGGCTCCGCTGCATGTCTGCCTGCCGAGATCGGAACCTCTCCAGGTGGTCAGGGGCCGGGGGAGTGCTGGAGCGACCTTGGTAACCCTGGTCTCTGGGTCTTCTCCTGGGTGACCTGGATGTGTGTGAGTTTGTGTTTTTTATCTGTGTTTATTTTTTGTTTTATGTTGTTTTTGTGTTTTCCCTGTTCTTGCTCAGTCTTGAGTCGGCTACCCCCAAAATGGGGATTGGGCCTGAGCATATAGATAGATAGATAGATAGATTTTTTGTTTTATTATAGCCATTTGACGGTTGTGTTCAGGTAAAATATATGTTGCTGGTAACTTTTTTAACTTCATCACAACTCTTAGCTTAGGATATACCTCTTGGGTTATGGAGAAACTATACCGAAATGACGGACTCAGTTTTATTGTAACGACACACGACAGTTTCGTTTCTTTTGGTATCTTCTTCAGAAATCCTGTTGGGTAAACCATTAGCCTACATACTGTGATGTGAGATTCTCGGTTAGCTTCATAGTGGTATAATCCTGTTGGGTAAACCATTAGCCTACATACTGTGATGTGAGATTCTCGGTTAGCTTCATAGTGGTATAATCCTGTTGGGTAAACCATTAGCCTACATACTGTGATGTGAGATTCTCGGTTAGCTTCATAGTGGTATAATCCTGTTGGGTAAACCATTAGCCTACATACTGTGATGTGAGACTCTCGGTTAGCTTCATAGTGGTATAATCCTGTTGGGTAAACCATTAGCCTACATACTGTGATGTGAGATTCTCGGTTAGCTTCATAGTGGTATAATCCTGTTGTGTAAACCATTAGCCTACATACTGTGATGTGAGATTCTCGGTTAGCTTCATAGTGGTATAATCCTGTTGTGTAAACCATTAGCCTACATACTGTGATGTGAGATTCTCGGTTAGCTTCATCGTGGTATAATCCTGTTGGGTAAACCATTAGCCTACATACTGTGATGTGAGATTCTCGGTTAGCTTCATAGTGGTATAATCCTGTTGTCTAAACCATTAGCCTACATACTGTGATGTGAGATTCTCGGTTAGCTTCATAGTGGTATAATCCTGTTGGGTAAACCATTAGCCTACATACTGTGATGTGAGATTCTCGGTTAGCTTCATAGTGGTATAATCCTGTTGTGTAAACCATTAGCCTACATACTGTGATGTGAGATTCTCGGTTAGCTTCATAGTGGTATAATCCTGTTGGGTAAACCATTAGCCTACATACTGTGATGTGAGATTCTCGGTTAGCTTCATAGTGGTATAATCCTGTTGGGTAAACCATTAGCCTACATACTGTGATGTGAGATTCTCGGTTAGCTTCATAGTGGTATAATCCTGTTGGGTAAACCATTAGCCTACATACTGTGATGTGAGATTCTCGGTTAGCTTCATAGTGGTATAATCCTGTTGGGTAAACCATTAGCCTACATACTGTGATGTGAGATTCTCGGTTAGCTTCATAGTGGTATAATCCTGTTGGGTAAACCATTAGCCTACATACTGTGATGTGAGATTCTCGGTTAGCTTCATAGTGGTATAATCCTGTTGGGTAAACCATTAGCCTACATACAGTGATGTGAGATTCTCGGTTAGCTTCATAGTGGTATAATCCTGTTGGGTAAACCATTAGCCTACATACTGTGATGTGAGATTGTCGGTTAGCTTCATAGTGGTATAATCCTGTTGGGTAAACCATTAGCCTACATACTGTGATGTGAGATTCTCGGTTAGCTTCATAGTGGTATAATCCTGTTGTGTAAACCATTAGCCTACATACTGTGATGTGAGATTCTCGGTTAGCTTCATAGTGGTATAATCCTGTTGGGTAAACCATTAGCCTACATACTGTGATGTGAGATTCTCGGTTAGCTTCATAGTGGTATAATCCTGTTGGGTAAACCATTAGCCTACATACTGTGATGTGAGATTCTCGGTTAGCTTCATAGTGGTATAATCCTGTTGGGTAAACCATTAGCCTACATACTGTGATGTGAGATTCTCGGTTAGCTTCATAGTGGTATAATCCTGTTGGGTAAACCATTAGCCTACATACTGTGATGTGAGATTCTCGGTTAGCTTCATAGTGGTATAATCCTGTTGGGTAAACCATTAGCCTACATACTGTGATGTGAGATTCTCGGTTAGCTTCATAGTGGTATAATCCTGTTGGGTAAACCATTAGCCTACATACAGTGATGTGAGATTCTCGGCTAGCTTCATAGTGGTATAATCCTGTTGGGTAAACCATTAGCCTACATACTGTGATGTGAGATTGTCGGTTAGCTTCATAGTGGTATAATCCTGTTGGGTAAACCATTAGCCTACATACTGTGATGTGAGATTCTCGGTTAGCTTCATAGTGGTATAATCCTGTTGTGTAAACCATTAGCCTACATACTGTGATGTGAGATTCTCGGTTAGCTTCATAGTGGTATAATCCTGTTGGGTAAACCATTAGCCTACATACTGTGATGTGAGATTCTCGGAAAGCTTCATAGTGGTATAATCCTATTGTGTAAACCGTTAGCCTACATACTGTGATGTGAGATTCTCGGTTAGCTTCATAGTGGTATAATCCTGTTGTGTAAACCATTAGCCTACATACTGTGATGTGAGATTCTCGGTTAGCTTCATAGTGGTATAATCCTGTTGTGTAAACCATTAGCCTACATACTGTGATGTGAGATTCTCGGTTAGCTTCATAGTGGTATAATCCTGTTGTGTAAACCATTAGCCTACATACTGTGATGTGAGATTCTCGGTTAGCTTCATAGTGGTATAATCCTGTTGGGTAAACCATTAGCCTACATTCTGTAATGTGAGATTCTCGGTTAGCTTCATAGTGGTATAATCCTGTTGTGTAAACCATTAGCCTACATACTGTGATGTGAGATTCTCGGTTAGCTTCATAGTGGTATAATCCTGTTGGGTAAACCATTAGCCTACATACTGTGATGTGAGATTCTCGGTTAGCTTCATAGTGGTATAATCCTGTTGGGTAAACCATTAGCCTACATACTGTGATGTGAGATTCTTGGTTAGCTTCATAGTGGTATAATCCTGTTGGGTAAACCATTAGCCTACATACTGTGATGTGAGATTCTCGGTTAGCTTCATAGTGGTATAATCCTGTTGGGTAAACCATTAGCCTACATACTGTGATGTGAGATTCTCGGTTAGCTTCATAGTGGTATAATCCTGTTGGGTAAACCATTAGCCTACATACTGTGATGTGAGATTCTTGGTTAGCTTCATAGTGGTATAATCCTGTTGGGTAAACCATTAGCCTACATACTGTGATGTGAGATTCTCGGTTAGCTTCATAGTGGTATAATCCTGTTGTGTAAACCATTAGCCTACATACTGTGATGTGAGATTCTCGGTTAGCTTCATAGTGGTATAATCCTGTTGGGTAAACCATTAGCCTACATACTGTGATGTGAGATTCTCGGTTAGCTTCATAGTGGTATAATCCTGTTGGGTAAACCATTAGCCTACATACTGTGATGTGAGATTCTCGGTTAGCTTCATAGTGGCATAATCCTGTTGTGTAAACCATTAGCCTACATACTGTGATGTGAGATTCTCGGTTAGCTTCATAGTGGTATAATCCTGTTGGGTAAACCATTAGCCTACATACTGTGATGTGAGATTCTCGGTTAGCTTCATAGTGGTATAATCCTGTTGTGTAAACCATTAGCCTACATACTGTGATGTGAGATTCTCGGTTAGCTTCATAGTGGTATAATCCTGTTGGGTAAACCATTAGCCTACATACTGTGATGTGAGATTCTCGGTTAGCTACATAGTGGTATAATCCTGTTGTGTAAACCATTAGCCTACATACTGTGATGTGAGATTCTCGGTTAGCTTCATAGTGGTATAATCCTGTTGTGTAAACCATTAGCCTACATACTGTGATGTGAGATTCTCGGTTAGCTTCATAGTGGTATAATCCTGTTGGGTAAACCATTAGCCTACATACTGTGATGTGAGATTCTCGGTTAGCTTCATAGTGGTATAATCCTGTTGGGTAAACCATTAGCCTACATACTGTGATGTGAGATTCTCGGTTAGCTTCATAGTGGTATAATCCTGTTGTGTAAACCATTAGCCTACATACTGTGATGTGAGATTCTCGGTTAGCTTCATAGTGGTATAATCCTGTTGGGTAAACCATTAGCCTACATACTGTGATGTGAGATTCTCGGTTAGCTTCATAGTGGTATAATCCTGTTGGGTAAACCATTAGCCTACATACTGTGATGTGAGATTCTCGGTTAGCTTCATAGTGGTATAATCCTGTTGGGTAAACCATTAGCCTACATACTGTGATGTGAGATTCTCGGTTAGCTTCATAGTGGTATAATCCTGTTGGGTAAACCATTAGCCTACATACTGTGATGTGAGATTCTCGGTTAGCTTCATAGTGGTATAATCCTGTTGGGTAAACCATTAGCCTACATACTGTGATGTGAGATTCTCGGTTAGCTTCATAGTGGTATAATCCTGTTGTGTAAACCATTAGCCTACATACTGTGATGTGAGATTCTCGGTTAGCTTCATAGTGGTATAATCCTGTTGTGTAAACCATTAGCCTACATACTGTGATGTGAGATTCTCGGTTAGCTTCATAGTGGTATAATCCTGTTGGGTAAACCATTAGCCTACATACTGTGATGTGAGATTCTCGGTTAGCTTCATAGTGGTATAATCCTGTTGTGTAAACCATTAGCCTACATACTGTGATGTGAGATTCTCGGTTAGCTTCATAGTGGTATAATCCTGTTGGGTAAACCATTAGCCTACATACTGTGATGTGAGATTCTCGGTTAGCTTCATAGTGGTATAATCCTGTTGTGTAAACCATTAGCCTACATACTGTGATGTGAGATTCTCGGTTAGCTTCATAGTGGTATAATCCTGTTGGGTAAACCATTAGCCTACATACTGTGATGTGAGATTCTCGGTTAGCTTCATAGTGGTATAATCCTGTTGGGTAAACCATTAGCCTACATACTGTGATGTGAGATTCTCGGTTAGCTTCATAGTGGTATAATCCTGTTGGGTAAACCATTAGCCTACATACTGTGATGTGAGATTCTCGGTTAGCTTCATAGTGGTATAATCCTGTTGGGTAAACCATTAGCCTACATACTGTGATGTGAGATTCTCGGTTAGCTTCATAGTGGTATAATCCTGTTGGGTAAACCATTAGCCTACATACTGTGATGTGAGATTCTCGGTTAGCTTCATAGTGGTATAATCCTGTTGGGTAAACCATTAGCCTACATACTGTGATGTGAGATTCTCGGTTAGCTTCATAGTGGTATAATCCTGTTGGGTAAACCATTAGCCTACATACTGTGATGTGAGATTCTCGGTTAGCTTCATAGTGGTATAATCCTGTTGGGTAAACCATTAGCCTACATACTGTGATGTGAGATTCTCGGTTAGCTTCATAGTGGTATAATCCTGTTGGGTAAACCATTAGCCTACATACTGTGATGTGAGATTCTCGGTTAGCTTCATAGTGGTATAATCCTGTTGTGTAAACCATTAGCCTACATACTGTGATGTGAGATTCTCGGTTAGCTTCATAGTGGTATAATCCTGTTGGGTAAACCATTAGCCTACATACTGTGATGTGAGATTCTCGGTTAGCTTCATAGTGGTATAATCCTGTTGTGTAAACCATTAGCCTACATACTGTGATGTGAGATTCTCGGTTAGCTTCATAGTGGTATAATCCTGTTGGGTAAACCATTAGCCTACATACTGTGATGTGAGATTCTCGGTTAGCTTCATAGTGGTATAATCCTGTTGGGTAAACCATTAGCCTACATACTGTGATGTGAGATTCTCGGTTAGCTTCATAGTGGTATAATCCTGTTGGGTAAACCATTAGCCTACATACTGTGATGTGAGATTCTCGGTTAGCTTCATAGTGGTATAATCCTGTTGGGTAAACCATTAGCCTACATACTGTGATGTGAGATTCTCGGTTAGCTTCATAGTGGTATAATCCTGTTGGTGTAAACCATTAGCCTACATACTGTGATGTGAGATTCTCGGTTAGCCTTCATTAGTGGTATAATCCTGTTGTGTAAACCATTAGCCTACATAACTGTGATGTG
>JBAKBP010024642.1:0-34789 GCA_037953745.1 Lithodes maja
CCAACTCCCCTCTGGGCTTCCCTTGGTACTGGGAAGGGCCCGGCCCCTTCTTAAATGGGACGGTGCTAGTCTTGTGGTCAGTCTTGGTATCATAGCTCTTGTACTTGTTTGCATAATGTATATCACTAACTCGGGGGGGTGGGGCGTCATGCCCCTTGTTACCTGCCTCACTACGCTGGGCAGACCCGCACCCACGAATTAGCGATAGCCGGAGGTCAGCCATCTCAGCTGCCTCCTGTAGAGTTTTTGGGTTCTTTTCTTTAATAGTTAAAGTCATTTCTGCACCTGTACACTTATAAAACTGCTCGAGCAGAAACAGCTCAGTCAACTGTTCGGCCGTCTCAGCTTTCTCAGAACGTGTCCAGTTTGTAAGTGCATCTTTTAAGTCCCGGGCATGTTCAAGAAAGGTCGCCTCCCTAGTCTTCGTAACACCCCGAAACTTCAATCGATATGTTTCTGGTTGCAACTCGTATGCCCGTAGGACAGCTCTCTTCAATTCTGGGTAGTCAATGCAAGACTCTAAAGGCAGTGCATCATAAGCCTTCAGACCCTTACCCGTAAGTCTTGAGGAGACTAGAGCTGCCCACTTCTCTTCAGGCCAATTATGCTCCCTACACTTCTTCTCAAAACGATTAAAAAATTCTGTGACTTCAGTTTCACTAAATGCCGGCACCAATTTGACTAAGTGGGACAAGGACTGTTCTCTTACTTGGCCCTCACGGCCCATCCGAGTCCCTGTCGACTCTGCACGAGTCTTATCTAAATCTATTTGAGCACAATATTTCTCGGAGTCGTACCTAAGCTCAGCCTCGTGCCTCCTAACCTCAGCCTCAATCTCCTGCTTCCTAGCCTCATTCTCAATCTTAGCAAGCTCAAGTCTAAATATCATATCTGGAGACAGGCAGGAAGAGGGAGCTGCCACTACTGAAGGAGGGGGGGCAAAAACTGGGGAACCACCATGTGCACCACCCGAGGGCACTCCAATCTGCCAATTCTCATCCCTCTGTGGGAGGGTGCTAACCTCCGGTAACTGAGTGGACGGCACTGCGGGAGTCGAGTGAGAGGGGATCTGGGGAGGAACCCCCCCAAACGCCCTCTCCTCCGAAACCCCATGTCGCCCACGCAACACCCAGGAAATCAGCTCCCCCTTGGACATCCCTACTACATTGGCAATGCCCAAAACCTTGGCTATCAGGTGCAAGCCATAAACATTCACCCCAGTCAGCCTCTCCTCCGTCACGTGGTATCGCTTACTCACAAAAACTCTAGCATCCTCCTCACTGATTACTAACGGCACCTCTTCAAATGGCATCTCTCGCTCCTCGTCAGTGCTAGGGCACGACATACTGAAGTCCACAAAAAAATTCTCGAGACAAAAGTGTTAAACTTCCTTATGCAAGCACTAATTACTAAATTAACTGGAGTCTCTTAAATGCTCTACTAATTGCCATACAAAAAAAATATTCTTCAATATGCACGCTAAAGTACAAACAAACAAATGTTGTACAACTCTGCAAAAATTTATACTGTTCACAAAATCCTAAGCAAGGTCGCCATTTGTTACGACCGGGCACATACACTAGGGCTCTCAAACAGGACTCGAGTATGGCTCGCTGCCACAACGGAAACACACGATCCCAACCCCAGAGTACTGCCAGCCGAACAAAAAACACCAATACCCTCCAGAGTTCTATCTGCTATAACGGGGTATACAAGAACTCGGTACTAGCGTTTCACAACAGACTAATAAAGAGACGGGAGTTATCTAGTCTGGTCAACAATCAAACAAAGAAGTAAATACAACAACACCAAAGAATAGTGTTGGCCGAAGCCGAAGTAATCCACCCTTGACTAAGAACTTAAGAAGTCCTCCACCCTCTACTTCGGATCGGCACTATTACGTTACGTTAAACAATAGTCCTCGAGCATCGAGCAAGGAATCTTCTGATAAAGTTAGATGCTTCTCGGATACTCGTAAGAAGTAAGTATCGGATTTTGAACAGCAATTCAATAAGCAACACACTGGCAATTAAGTAATATTAAAGGCTTTAAATTGACATAAGAAGAATTATAAGAATAGACAGTAGTAAATGGCAAACATATAAAAGAAGTACTCCGACAATGCACTGGCAATAGCCTACTAGGATTGTGCTCGGGGGCCACTAATCTCTAAAGTAGCTGTGCGTGCCACACATGAAATCAATAGTGCATAAACAATAACATACATAAGGAAAGCTTCAATACTATGCTGTATCTGCTGACCGAGCAAAGTCTAGCTGGGATGTAGTAGGCTAGGAAACAATGGCTGAGCAAGCGGCTCGTAGCCTAGCGAGGTCCTTAAGGCTGTGCGGCCAAATTACGTTAATTGACGGGATGCTCTCTTGAGAGATCCAGATCACTAGTATCTGGTTCTCTCCTGGCGATCCTCTCAAAGTCAAGCAAACGAGTTAGCACAGTGCTGGGTGGCAGAGGCAAAAGCCCTCACTCGCAACACAGTGCTAAACTCACAAGGTACACAGTCAGAAAGACCACCTAGGCTTTCCAAGTCTCCGTTGCGATTGTACAGGTTCAACAAAACCTAATACACATCGGGAATCACAACTCTAGTAGCCCTATCCCAGTCTAGCATCACCTAGATCAGCAGAAAACAGGAACATGAATAATCATACACAGGGAAATGCATATACGAGTGCAACAAACATTAATCAATCCTATTCTAGTTATCCCTTCCAAAATAGGCTATCTAACAGGCATATATCTCGTGAGAACTCAAGCGACAATACTTTGGCTGACTAAATCTGCACCAAAGGGGTCATTGAGGTTAAAAAAGGGTTCGGGAAAAGAAGAAGGTAGGCGGTACAGAGAGTAGGGAAAGTTCACATCAGTCGGAAGAATATATATAGTTGCAAGGGATATGAGAAGTCGCTTTGCCTAATGAGTTCTGAGGAAAATGCGGCTAGACTTCCCTTTTTATACTCGGCCCTCTAGTGAGCATATCGCCAACTACTAAGGACCGCCCACTAGCAATCATTACGTAATATTCTCTCTCAATCTGGGATCGACAAAGGATTTCCCACGCACTGAGGGGGAGGAGGGAGGAGGGAGGAGGGAATTAGGCCTACCTGCCGCATGGCGCACTCACTGGCCCTCGTTACGTAATTTCTCTCTCTCCTCTCATCATTACAAATAAGTCCCACACACAACACTTATAACTAATGATATAAAATAGAACTCGTTGACTCAGATGAAAACAAAATACATATTTATAATACTTATAGTACAACGGCTCACATAAACTAAGTTAGAAAACTCTACACAGACTACAGCCAAAGTTCCTGCCCTGACGATCCTAGCGAGAGTGGGGCATGACTGGGCGTTCTGTACAGCATGCTCATACTCGACATGCGTCACAAGGTGGTGAAAGATATGGAAAATGAGAGATAGGCAGAGGAAAAGATTCTCAGGTGCGGAGCGGGAATAGATAGCAAGGGACAAAAAGATGGGTGTATTCTAGAAACCAGATCTGAGGGAGAGAGTGGCGAGGAACCAGTATATATACTCGCACTAGCTCGAGCCGCGTGGGAAACCAGCGGTTACAAGTTCTAACCACTAACAGAGCTCGCAGCATGGTAAGGACCTCTCTCCACCAACCCCCGCGAGGCAGCCAGCCGTGACGTCATCGAGCGGGACAAAAAACACTGCGCGCCTCCTCTCACTCCGTTCTACTCTCTCTTTCTCTCCCAGATCCTATCATTACTAGTTAATGACAAAACATATACTTTACAATTAAATATATAAAGCCTTGACATGGGCGAAAACAAAGAGCCTTTCTGGACTGCCCATTACACGAGCTTTCATATGAAATAAAGCACACTCTAATACATAAACTGTAGCCCCATCCACTGCCCTGGCGATCCTAGTGAGTCACTGTAGGACAAGCCATGCGGTTCTAACGGAGTGGTCAACGTCACACCCCCCCTAAGATTTTTCTCAGAGGCCCCAAGGCTCACAAAAATCTGATGGTTAGAACCCATGCTATATCTCCACTTCCCATCACCCAGCGGCAGGAAAATATCTGGCACAGTTCTTCAACAAAATATTTGTTTTAAATTATAACCCTCCCAACACAATAGGTTAAATTATATGTAGTTATGCTCCTCAAGAGCGAGCTTCTCTAGCCCAGCCTTCTGAGAGGAGTGCAACTCAGAATTACTGCTGTAACATACTGAAAAAATTCAACTATCAAAGAAAGTTTTTTATTTGATTTTTATGTTTTTAATTTGTTTATTTCGGCTGCACTATAGGGGCAAGCCTAGTTTTTTCTTCTATACCAAACGCTCAACTCCTGCTTTACGACCCAATACGCTCATATTCCGATTGTGAAACTGGTCCAAGAACTTGAGAGGGTGATGATCTGGGTAAACTACAACGACCGGACCATAGGCTGGAACACAGACCTCGAAATGCCTCAGAGCAAGTACAACCGCCAGCAGCTCCTCCTCGACAACAGAGCAGGTCCCCTGGGCCGAATTGTACTTCTCCGAGTAGAAACTAACAGGATGCTCCAGCCCATCATCGTCCTTTTCCACAAGGACGGCACTAGCCCCCACACCACTAGCCTCCGTTGCTAGTTGGAAAGGTAGGCTAAAGTCAGGGGCCCTGAGGATCGGGTGAGTGCACAACAGGTGTTTTACTTCTCCAAACACCTTCTCACACTCAGGCGCCCATTTGAACTTCCTATCCTTCCAGTTATCCTCCACCTGAGCTTGACTGTCCTGTTCTCCTTCTCCACCTTGACTGCTAAACGTCATCACAGGCACAGTGAGAGGCTCAGGGGGGTGCCTCCCATACTCCTTCATGGGATTAACATGACATAACTGATTGCGCTTCCGTCTGTCTGGAGTGGCTACCAAGTAAACCAGGTCCGATAGCTCCTCCACCACCCTATAAGGACCAGTGTACTTCGCGGATAAGGGGTGACCTACAAGGGGCAGTAGAGTCAACACCTCCTGACCCACGTGAAACTCCCTGAGTTCAACCTTGAGGTTGTACCTGTCCTTCATGAGGGCCTGAGAGCTAGTCAAATTACGGCCAGCCAACTCCAGACTGCGCAACATCCGTTCACGACTGTTGAGGACACACTTGAGCATAGAACAAGGTTTTTCTGCGCCCTCCCATACTTCTTCAACCATATGGAGAGGCCCTCTGACATGGTGTCCAAAGACGAGCTCATTAGGGCTGAATCCCAAACTTTCCCCAGGTACCTCCCGTGCAGCAAACAAAACAACATGAATCTCCTGCGGGTAACCATACCGGGAAAAATACACTAGCAAGCTTCGGACCACTGTCTTCGCCGACCCATTTCTCATAGGGTACGCGTCAGGGTACCTTGTTGCTACATCTCCCGACTGTGCATCACTGTCCTCCTTCAACTCGACAGCACCGGTACCACATTCAAGAACCTCCGGGTCTTCCAAATTGCAACTTACGAATGTCCGAAGGAGCAAGCCTATCCAAGTGTTTGCGAAACAACTCATGCCCCCCTCCTACATTAAATTTGGCCTCCCGTTGCTCTCTCTCTGCGTACCATTGCTGTCCCATCGTCTTTTTAAGCCCATCCACTACCTTCTCCACAACAGTTAATGGGTCTTCTCTAGACTCGAAAATTGGTCCTAATAATGAGTCCCCGAGAATGTCCGCTGATACTAAACTCTCAACCGCATCAACTTTCAACCCCTTCTCGGTACCCTTCCTCCGCTGATCTAAAGATTGTTGACCAGAATGTGACTCCCTGGATGCAGAATCTCCGGTGACAACACAGGCCATAGGCTGTCCCGGACACTTCTCAACCCACTCCTGCTCCTCCCTACTCACGTCGGCCGGCTTCTCGGCAACGACCAAGGGGGGAGCCTCAGAAGTAGGTCCCGCAAAGTCGTTGCCGAGAAGGAGGTCGACGCCCCCAACAGGTAACTTCTCCACAATCCCTACATCCAGGTCCCGAGTCACACCATCAACTTCCACCTTCATTCTTACAAGCGGGTATGACCTTGTTGCATTAACTCCCTGAACCACAACCACCCGCGCCGTATTGACAGGTTTACCAGTGCAATTTCTCAACAGTGTTTGCGATGCCCCAGTGTCACGCAAAATTCTCACCTCATGTCTTCTACCCCCCCACTCCACACAACCGAGTCCCCTGTGGTCACTAAAGGCATCACGGACAGGGAATAAGCCTTCCGGATCCTTCTGCACTGGCAGTGTATTTACCTCGGAAGAAATGCCTCTAACAAACTCCGATGTCCTCTTGAACACTCCAATGCCGTGAGCAAAAGACACGGCTGCCGGAGGAGGTCGACTAGGGCACTCATTTGCCTTATGACCCTCCTGGTGGCAACTAAAACACATAAATTTCGGTTTCGGCTTATACTGTGATGTAAAAGGCCCCTGACTTTTCACATACGGTGTGGTGTAAGGTTTGGATTCGGTTTTAGTTTCATGGCTCTTCTGTTTAAATGTGTCATTGTTACGGGGAGGGGGAGGATAACGGTCCTTAGCACTTACATCGTACTTCTGTGAGGACCCGCAACCCCGAATCAACGACAGCCGTCGATCAGCCATTTCTGCTGCTTCGACTAGAGTTCTTGGGTTTTTCTCCTTCAAGTTCAAAGTTAGATCACCGCCCGTGCTCTTAAAGAACTGCTCCAACATCATTAACTGCTTAATTTCATCAAATGTTGTGACCTTCTCAGATCGGAGCCAGTTTCCCATAGCATCGGACAAGTCCCGGCGGGCGTGTTCCAAAAAGGTGCTATCTCTTCCCTTAGTTACACCCCGGAACTTCAAACGGTTCGTTTCTGGTTGCAATTCGTAAGCCCTCAGGACAGCCTCCTTGAGATCCTCATACACAATACATAACTCCAAAGGTAACGCATCGTAGGCTTTAAGACCCTTGCCTATTAATCTAGAGGATACAAGTGCTGCCCATTTATTCTCTGGCCACTGGTGTTCCTGGCACTTCTTCTCAAAGCGTGTGAAAAATTCTGTTACACCACTCTCGTCAAACACCGGAACCAGTTTCAATAAGTGCGAGAGAGACTGCTCATGAACACGGTTACCAGCCCCAAGTCGCTGTCCCGTTGCCTCTACTCGCGACTTCTCTACATCCATGTCGGCACAGTACCTAGTTGACTCAGCTTGGATTTTTGCTAGCTCTATGTGCTGAGACTGCTGAGTGATAGTTTTTCTCTCTTCTATCTTGGCTAATTCTAATTGCTGCTGAAGCTGAAGCTCAGATACCCTGATAGCCTTTCTCTCTTCGATCTTAGCTAATTCGAGCTGAAGCAATAATTCTGGAGTTAACCCTTGAGGAGGTGAAGGTGCTACAATGTTTGAAATTACCGGTGGTCCCCCCAGGGGCAACCCACCCTGCCAGTCACCACCCAACTGTGGAAGCGTACCCGGGGTCGGCAAACTACTGGGATGGCTGGGAGTCGAGTGTAGGGGAAGCATGGCCGAAGGGCTCTGAGCACTCAACCCATCTCGCTCACCAGTCACCCTGCCCAGTACACACGTTATCAAGTTATCCCTGGTCATGCTGCTAGTACCCGCATGACCGATAGCTGTGGCCAGGCATTGAAGACCGTACCGCTCCATACCCTCCAACCACTCGGCAGTAACAGGCCATTGCAAAAATATCCTAGCATCCTCCTCACAGTTCACCTGATTAACCATTTCATCATGCTGCTGTTCCTCCGTTTCGACATGACGTACTGTGTCTCCATTCTCCTCTGATCCGGTATAAGACATGATGCTCACAAAAATTTCTCACCACAATATTCAGAAAAGAAGTACCCCAAACTCTTATACCTCAATATACACACAAAAATTCTCGGAAATACTCAAGGGCTATACTATGTTGCAAAACAAAAATTATTCTTGCTGATCCCCGCAAAATATTCTCCAAAACAACAAATGTTCCCTGCTAATAAATGTAGGTTCACCAAATCCTAGGTAAGGTCGCCATTTGTTACGACTGGGGTTCAAATATATCAGGGCTCTTATTCATTGGACTAGTAATGGCATAAATGTTACAACGGAAAGCGCTAGCTCCAACCTCTGAAGTATATTCCCAGTGAACAAAGAACACAAATACTCTACAGAGTTCTATATGCAATAATAGGCTATCAAACTCTCAATAAATGTGCGTCTACTCTAGGCTTAATGTTATGTGAAAACAGCCTATTACTACCTATAACCGAAGGTGCTTAGTTATGGTATGCAAAGTAAGGTGGTAAGAGAAGTTACAGCTTACGTTACTTTAATCAATAAATGTCAGGCACTCCTGCATGAAAGAAAGTGCACTAAAGTCCTTCAACACTAACAAGGAATCTTCTTTAAATGTTAGATGTTATAAAGATGCTCGTATCGGAAATGGAACCCAAAAAGGCAGGCAGCGGAACAATGCTCGTGCAGGCTATGCACACAAAAAGGCAGAATATATAATGCCGTCGGAGCCAAGAATATCCTAAACACTACAACACTAATAATAATCGCCACAATGCAGTATTCCTATCAACAAAAAGAGCCTAAGTAGTTTGTGTCTCAATACATCAAACTAGGCTGCGAAATGCTTGTGTAATCATAAATGTGTATGCATAAAAAGAGTAATTAGGTTAATATACTTAATGTCTACTATGATTGATAAAGTCTAGCTAGAGTCAATGATACGAGATACTGGTGCGCATGGCATGCTGCATAGCCTAGTGCAAATCTCAAGTCTGTGCGTCAAATATTACGTTATAATGAAGGGTAGCTCTCTTGAGAAACCTTAATACCGAAGTATTAAGCGTTCTCCTGACGTACCTCAAAGACAAACAATCGAGACTAGAACAGTGCAGAATGGTATAGGCAAAAAGCCCTCATTCGTGCATGCTCTACTCTCAATGGCACACAGACTAGAATTTACTCAATCAACTCCAGTTCTCAGGTATGTCGTGCCGCTTTTAACTGAAGCCAGCACTCATAGGAAACAATACCTATTATATCAGACTCCTAGTCTAGCATTATCTAATCCAGCAGAACATTAATAACTAAAGGAAGCAGCAATATGAAAGCCAACCAATGCTTCGTGATCCACTTATCTTAACAACTAACATACACAGGTTATATCAGACCTTAACACACAATACAACTGGCCAGCATGAAGCTGATTTTGCAGAGTTAACCAGAGGGGATATAATGTTAATAAAGGTGGTGAAAGATATGGAAAATGAGAGATAGGCAGAGGAAAAGATTCTCAGGTGCGGAGCGGGAATAGATAGAAAGGGACAAAAAGATGGGTGTATTCTAGAAACCAGATCTGAGGGAGAGAGTGGCGAGGAACCAGTATATATACTCGCACTAGCTCGAGCCGCGTGGGAAACCAGCGGTTACAAGTTCTAACCACTAACAGAGCTCGCAGCATGGTAAGGACCTCTCTCCACCAACCCCCGCGAGGCAGCCAGCCGTGACGTCATCGAGCGGGACAAAAAACACTGCGCGCCTCCTCTCACTCCGTTCTACTCTCTCTCTCTCTCCCAGATCCTATCATTACTAGTTAATGACAAAACATATACTTTACAATTAAATATATAAAGCCTTGACATGGGCGAAAACAAAGAGCCTTTCTGGACTGCCCATGACACAAGCTTTCATATGAAATAAAGCACACTCTAATACATAAACTGTAGCCCCATCCACTGCCCTGGCGATCCTAGTGAGTCACTGTAGGACAAGCCATGCGGTTCTAACGGAGTGGTCAACGTCACAAGTCATAAACGGTAAGGCATCTAAATGGACCAATGTAAGTAGCAGGTACCTCAGGGATCAGTATTAGGACCAATTCTCTTTCTTATTTACATCAACGACATAGATGAGGGTCTCACCTGTACAATCTCAAAGCTTGCCGATGATACAAAAATTGCAAATAGCATAGGCTACTCTCAAAAGACCAAGTTAACGATATGCAGCACACTCTAGATAAGTAGTCATGTTGGGCCCAAATTTGGCAAATGAGTTTCAATGCGGATAAATGTAAAGTACTACATATCGTATACCGAAATGAGAAAGCAAACTATTCGATGAATGGCACTCAGCTTAAGATTGTAGACAGAAAAAACGATCTGGGAGTAACAATATCGAGTAACCTAAAACTGAGTCAGCAATGTTCAGAAGTTGTTAAGAAGGCAAACAAAATAATTGGCTTTATAGGCAGGTCAATTGAGCATAAATCCAAAGAAGTTATCCTAACCCTTTACAATTCCTTAGTCTGCCCTCTTCTGCAATACTGCATTCAATCCTGGTGCCCATATTACCAAAAAGATATAGACAAGCGAGAACGAGTACAACGTAGAGTTACCAAAATTATACCTAGCCTAAAGAACAAACCATACGAGGAGCGTCTTAGAGAATTAAATTATTTCCTTTAACCCAGTGCAGATTAAGAGGTGACTTAATTCAAGTGTTCAAAATCATCAAAGGCATCGACAATATGAACTGTAGTAAGTACTTCACTATCGACCAATATAATTACATGCGGGGAAACGGTTGCAAAATTATTGGTAAATCTTTTAACCCACACGAATCTAAGAATTTCTTCTTCAATCGAGTTGTCAACTTGTGGAATGGGCTTCCCCGAGACGTTATAGACTGCAGCACCGTTGCTTCTTTTAAAATTCGCCAAGACAAATATCTTGCATCAAACCCGCGACTGACTGCGTTTATAAATGAATAACTTGATTTTATTCCCCCCTCAAATTCATCTAGGATTATTGCATATATATATTACTAAGACGTTACTCTCTTTTTCCCAGATATACAAAAGATAACTTATAACTGTGTTATGTTACTAACCCATCTGTCCCCTACTAACTTCCTAATCCTGCCACGGACATTAATTCCGGGGCAGTAGTTCCTTTCCTGATGTTCCCTTAACCACTGTAAACCACAGTTTGGACACCTGATCCTCAGTGTTTTGGAGGACAAACAGCCTAGAAGGGTCACTAGGCCTGTTGTTGCTTGATTTCCTTTGTACTCGTTTGTACCCGCCTGGTCAAAACTTGCCACTCCCTACCCGTGGTGAGATTTCCTTGCCCGAGCCAGATCTGGACTACAATGAGGAAATGTTTATGCGAATGCGGCACCAACCTCCTCAATTCCCGCATTTCCAACCTGAGCATAATACATACAACTACGACAACTAAGAGAATAAACAAGTGAAATCCTCATATTACCCCTCATCATAAATCCATTCCATATCAGACTCAAAATACCTGCAGACAGCCAAAACAGAAATTCATTTCTTACCCATACATCAAAGCTTCTTCACCCACGTGCGGCCAGATCCTCTTATAAGCTCCTACTTCTCTACCTGAATCAATTAAGTGCCTCTCATTCGATAAAGTGTTTTGATGATTATTTGCGAAGGGTTATAGAAGATATGTTAGTGTTCATTTTAACATCAGATTAGAGATTATAAATGCTCTCCTTCTCCTAGCTATCGCCCCTCGTTTTGAGAGAACGGAACATACGCTATACGTGGGATTGATATATATATATAATTCTTGGGATATAGTTTCCTATATTCCGGATAAGAACTATACATATATTCGTTCGGGATATATACATGCACATTATATGTAAATTCCAGTGAACACTCAATCAGATCTTTTTATATGTTATTATTAGCTGGGTACGTTATTGCATGTATAAGTGTTCACAGAGAGTTTTTATTTAACAGTCTCTTAGTTAGACTATATTAAAGATTACGCTTCCTGAATTCAAACTCAGTTTAAGCATTGTTTGAGTTAAAGATAAACTCCTGTCATTTCACGTCGCATTCACTTTTCACCTGACGAGAATTATAGCGCAGCATACAGGCTATTATAATTATTTACTCCATCATTGAATTTATATTCATTATTGTGACTTTTTAAGTTAATTAAGATTTGTATCTTCTATTAGCTGAATTAATATAAAAGTCATTCACATATAATTTATTATCCTAGTTTACAAATAACCTTATCCCTGTGTGTGTGCCTCCGCAGTAATCTTTATTTACCTCGCTCCTCTAGCTACCTCGCGGTTGCCAATTACCTTCAGGATATTATTTATTGTTTCGAGACTAACCTCTCTGTGTTTATTGATGTTGAGATCCATGTAGTAACATTGTGTATATTTATATGTACTACTTCATGATTTTGTGTTACTTATTCCTGAAAGAATATTAATCAGGATTATTCATATTCACTGTATTATTATTATATGATTGGATTGAGCTCATCTCTATATATATGAGACTCGATCACTATTTACCATGCTTGTACCCTAGCTACGTAAGAAATAAAACGTGCCTACCGAAACTGTATTGTGTGACATTGGTAGTGATTGATATGAGATGTGTAATATTAAAGTGAGTTGTGTACCAGTTGAAATCTACAGTTCTGAGCTTTCCTAAGGTGGAAATAACGAACTACTATAAAGCGCCTTAAATTATAACATCACATAACAATATTGATAAAATCCGAGTCCTAATATTGTTAAAGTGACATATTGAGAGATAGTTATAGTATGGTTTTGTCAACCATTGTGAATATAGTGATGTGCCTTTGGCTCGATGTCGAAATGAGTCAAAACTCTGAATAGGGATTGTCCAAATAAGTATTGATGGGAATGTAACAATTCCCAAGTGCAATCTATACTGGGCCGTCTGTATTCAACTAACAGTTTGAACTCATCTTAACCCGAACAGAGAATCAATTGCTATGCGGATTACGGTTACCATGGAAGTTTGTTAAATAAATACGAGAACACTCAAACAACTGTCGAACTATATATATATATATTCATCCACTCATACTCAAACACACACACTTACTCTCTCTCTCTCTCCCTTTGATAAGACAACCTGAAATGGACACTGTTCAGTTGAAGAGAACAGCAGGGGATTGTTACGACCGGGCACTCGGGTACACTAGGGCTCTCACACAGGACTCGAGTATGGCTCGCTGCCACAACGGAAACACACGATCCCAACCCCAGAGTACTGCCAGCCGAACAAAAAACACCAATACCCTCCAGAGTTCTATCTGCTATAACGGGGTATACAAGAACTTGGTACTAGCGTTTCACAACAGACTAATAAAAAGACGGGAGTTATCTAGTCTGGTCAACAATCAAACAAAGAAGTAAATACAACAACACCAAAGAATAGTGTTGGCCGAAGCCGAAGTAATCCACCCTTGACTAAGAACTTAAGAAGTCCTCCATCCTCTACTTCGGATCGGCACTATTACGTTACGTTAAACAATAGTCCTCGAGCATCGAGCAAGGAATCTTCTGATAAAGTTAGATGCTTCTCGGATACTCGTAAGAAGTAAGTATCGGATTTTTAACAGCAATTCAATAAGCAACACACTGGCAATTAAGTAATATTAAAGGCTTTAAATTGACATAAGAAGAATTATAAGAATAGACAGTAGTAAATGGCAAACATATAAAAGAAGTACTCCGACAATGCACTGGCCATAGCCTACTAGGATTGTGCTCGGGGGCCACTAATCTCTAAAGTAGCTTATGCGTGCCACACATGAAATCAATAGTGCATAAACAATAACATACATAAGGAAAGCTTCAATACTATGCTGTATCTGCTGACCGAGCAAAGTCTAGCTGGGATGTAGTAGGCTAGGAAACAATGGCTGAGCAAGCGGCTCGTAGCCTAGCGAGGTCCTTAAGACTGTGCGGCCAAATTACGGTAATTGACGGGATGCTCTCTTGAGAGATCCAGATCACTAGTATCTGGTTCTCTCCTGGCGATCCTCTCAAAGTCAAGCAAACGAGTTAGCACAGTGCTGGGTGGCAGAGGCAAAAGCCCTCACTCGCAACACAGTGCTAAACTCACAAGTTACACAGTCAGAAAGACCACCTAGGCTTTCCAAGTCTCCGTTGCGATTGTACAGGTTCAACAAAACCTAATACACCTAGGGAATCACAACTCTAGTAGCCTCATCCCAGTCTAGCATCACCTAGATCAGCAGAAAACAGGAACATGAATAATCATACACAGGGAAATGCATATACGAGTGCAACAAACATTAATCAATCCTATTCTAGTTATCCCTTCCAAAATAGGCTATTCTAATAGGCATATATCTCGTGAGAACTCAAGCGATAATACTTTGGCTGACTAAATCTGCACCAAAGGGGTCATTGAGGTTAAAAAGGGTCCAGGAAAAGAAGAAGGTAGGGGGTACAGAGAGTAGGGAAAGTTCACATCAGTCGGAAGAATATATATAGTTGCAAGGGATATTAGAAGTCGCTCTGCCTTATGAGTTCTAAGGGATATGCGGCTAGACTTCCCTTTTTATACTCGGCCCTCTAGTGAGCATATCGCCAACTACTAAGGACCGCCCACTAGCAATCATTACGTAATATTCTCTCTCAATCTGGGATCGACAAAGGATTTCCCACGCGCTGAAGAGGGAGGAGGGAGGAGGGAATTAGGCCTACCTGCCCGCGTGGCGCACTCACTGGCCCTCGTTACGTAATTTCTCTCTCTCCTCTCATCATTACATATAAGTCCCACACACAACACTTATAACTAATGATATAAAATAGAACTCGTTGACTCAGATGAAAACAAAATACATATTTATAATACTTATAGTACAACGGCTCACATAAACTAAGTTAGGAAACTCTACACAGACTACAGCCAAAGTTCCTGCCCTGACGATCCTAGCGAGAGTGGGGCATGACTGGGCGTTCTGTACAGCATGCTCATACTCGACATGCGTCACACCTCCCCCAAGATTTTACTTGCTCAACCCTGAGCTAAAATCTGACACACAGAACCCCATCAAGCCCCTCACACCCAGCGACCGCATGGCACTAAAACAAAGCTGAGTTTATCACTAAAACACATCTTATACAAAAAAAAAATCACATTTTATAACTCCTCCCAACAATAGCAAAAGACACAATATCATGCTCCCAGAGCGAGCTTACAGCAGCTCAGCCGTTTGATAGTTCGTGGACTACTCAAACTCAATAGGCTATGACAAACTTATACAATTATCTATATCAAAAAGAAAGAGTTTTTATGATTTTTTATATTTTAATATGTTTTTCCCGGCTGCACTATAAGGGCAGCCTATTTTCTTCTATACCAAACGCTCAACTCCTGCTTTACGACCCAATACGCTGGGCTACAACCGCGAGCCAACAAGCACCAAGCGCAAAATACTATTCAAACTAAAGCAGGAGGCTACCCGTGTGTCAATCTACCCAGGATCATATACCCTTGAACGACCATCTGCAACCACGTTATCACAACCGGCAATATGGCGTATGTCCAGGTTATATACCAATAACCTTAGTGACCACCTGGTCAGCCTCATACTCCGATTGTGAAACTGGTCCAAGATCTTGAGAGGATGATGATCTGGGTAAACTACAACGACCGGACCATAGGCTGGAACATAGACCTCGAAATGCCCCAGCGCAAGCACAACCGCCAGCAGCTCCTCCTCGACAACAGAGCAGCTCCCCTGGGCCGAATTGTACTTCTCCGAGCAGAAACTAACAGGATGCTCCAGCCCATCATCGTCCTTTTCAATTTCATTCATCAGGTTCTGAAACGTTGCTAGTGCATTCTTAAATCCGTCAGGCATAACATTGCACTGGTAGGTACTCCCGTCCACAACAAAACCACATACCTCTTTAGCACGCTCGGACAAGGTTACAGGCAACAACCACTCACGACATTCCTTATCCCTCAGACCCTTCATCCACACGTAATCCAGCTCTGCTTGCACCATAGGCTGTCGAGCAGGATTTATACGGTAGGGAATTAAACTGAGCCTTGCACTATCTCCAGCCTGCATGTCGGATTCTACCCCGTACATCAGGCCTGGAGAAGCAACAAACATGCGAAAGTACTGCCATAGCCTAGTAAACAACTGCCTTGCACTGTCTCCACGAACAACATGCCTAGTGCCCTCCCACAACCCAGCCGAGACCGCAGCTTCTAACCTGTAGTCTCCCTCCTTCTCTACCTTCGTCCCTAGAACAGCCAGGTCATGAGAGGGACAATCAGTACCACCTGTGCAGTCACTCCCACAGTTCATTATTGCTAAGGCTTCCCCGCAGATACCGTACATGCGCACCCCCGCATTCCTTGTGACGACCTCTGCCTGCTCAGCATCACCGCTTTTAGAGACATGGCCAGATACAGTCGGTCCATGGTAGGGCTGTTGCATTAGACTAGAGCAGCATTGGGAGGCTATGTGACGACCGGGCACTGCGATACCACAGCCGGCCTTACCAATCTGCTCAATGTCCTCCTTTTGACCACCACCCTTGGCAGCCATGGGTCGACCCTGACCTGGCAACCATGCCAAAGCCTCGTCGCCCACCTTGAACCACCGAAACAACGAGGCTAACGGGCTTTCAACATTCACGTGACCTGCCCGCGGAACATCTCGCACCGCCCGAGTTGTGAGACTCAGGGGCTCGGCACGACCAGTGGGGTATGAACCGAGCTGGTGCTGGAGTGCTGCACACTGCTGCTCAGGCAGGTGCTCTAGCGCTTCCACAGCCACCAGACTCGTGTCCCCCGCCCACTGTTCCGCCGAGACATGACAATCCCTACTCTCCTCCACCTGTGCCCTACTGCCCCCCTCTCCTTCTCCACCTTGGCCGCGGCAGACCAACGCAGGGACAGCAGGATGCTCAGGTGGTTGCCTCACAAACTCCTCCAACAGGTTCACATGACATGCTTCCCCGTCCTCGTGTTTGATCTCGACAGCACCATTACCACACTTCTGAACTTCCGGATCCTCCAACTGCAGTTTACAAATATCTGAGGGAACCAACCTGTCTAGATGCTTCCGAAGCAACCCAAGTCCTTCCCCAATATCAAACTGAGCAACCCTTTTTTCTCTCCGTGTGTAACGTTGCTGCCTCGGAGTCTCTTCCGGCCCTACCTCCTCACTAGCTGTGACAGGTCCTGGGGCCTCTCCAGACTCCAACATAGGTGCCAATACTGAATCACCCAGGAGAGCCGCCGAGTCAAAACTCTTAAAACCAACTCCAGCTTTAGCCTCCTCCTGTTGATCGTTCCTCTGCTGGTCTGAAGACGGAGGACTAGGCTGTGACACTTTATCTGCCCGAGCTCGGGTGACAACACACGCCATGGGTTGTGTCTGGCACCGCTCGACCCACTCTTGCTCTTCCCCACTCACGTCGGCCAGCCTCTCGGCAACGACTAAGGGTAGAACCTCAGAAGCGGGCATTGCAAAGTCGTTGCCGAGAAGAAGGTCGACGCCCTCCACTGGCAGTTTCTCCACAATCCCGACATCCAATTCACGTGCCACACCATCCACCTCCAACTCCAACCGCACCAGCGGGTATGACTGAGTTGCATTAATACCCTGCACCACTACCACCCGAGCCGCATTTATAGGGTAGCCAGTCAAGTTATTCATCAGAGTCTGGGAAGCACCTGTATCACGCAAGACCTCTACTCCATGCTTGCGCCCCGCCCACATCACGCAACCCCGTCCTCTATGGTCGCAAAAAACATCCTGAGCAGGGTTCGAGCCTCCCAGGTGCTTCTGCATTGGCTGTGCCTCAGCCTCTGACGAACTGCCCCGGGCAAACTCAGATGACTTCGGAGACACACCAATGTTGCAGGCCAAAGACACAGCTGCTGTAGGTGGTTTGCTAGGACAGACTCTTGCAAAGTGCCCCTTTTCATGACAATGATAACACTCCAACTCCCCTCTGGGCTTCCCTTGGTACTGGGAAGGGCCCGGCCCCTTCTTAAATGGGACGGTGCTAGTCTTGTGGTCAGTCTTGGTATCATAGCTCTTGTACTTGTTTGCGTAATGTATATCACTAACTCTGGGGGGTGGGGCGTCACGCCCCTTGTTACCTGCCTCACTACGCTGGGCAGACCCGCACCCACGAATTAGTGATAGCCGGAGGTCAGCCATCTCAGCTGCCTCCTGTAGAGTTTTTGGGTTCTTTTCTTTAATAGTTAAAGTCATATCTGCACCAGTACACTTATAAAACTGCTCGAGCAGAAACAGCTCAGTCAACTGTTCGGCCGTCTCAGCTTTCTCAGAACGTGTCCAGTTTGTAAGTGCATCTTTTAAGTCCCGGGCATGTTCAAGAAAGGTCGCCTCCCTAGTCTTCGTAACACCCCGAAACTTCAATCGATATGTTTCTGGTTGCAACTCGTATGCCCGTAGGACAGCTCTCTTCAATTCTGGGTAGTCAATGCAAGACTCTAAAGGTAGTGCATCATAAGCCTTCAGACCCTTACCCGTAAGTCTTGAGGAGACTAGAGCTGCCCACTTCTCTTCAGGCCAATTATGCTCCCTACACTTCTTCTCAAAACGATTAAAAAATTCTGTGACTTCAGTTTCACTAAATGCCGGCACCAATTTGACTAAGTGGGACAAGGACTGTTCTCTTACTTGGCCCTCACGGCCCATCCGAGTCCCTGTCGACTCTGCACGAGTCTTATCTAAATCTATTTGAGCACAATATTTCTCGGAGTAGTATCTAAGCTCAGCCTCGTGCCTCCTGGTCTCATCCTCTTGCCTCCTAACCTCAATCTCATGCCTCCTCGTCTCATTTTCCTGCTTCCTAGACTCAGCCTCCATCTCCTGCTTCCTAGCCTCATTCTCCATCTCCTGCTTCCTAGACTCAATTTTAGCAAGCTCAAGTCTAAATATCATATCTGGAGACAGGCAGGGAGAGGGAGCTGCCACTACTGAAGGAGGGGGGGCAAAAACTGGGGAACCACCATATGCACCGCCCGAGGGCACTCCAATCTGCCAATTCTCATCCCTCTGTGGGAGAGTGCTAACCTCCGGCAACTGAGTGGACGGCACTGTGGGAGTCGAGTGAGAGGGGATCTGGGGAGGAACCCCCCCAAACGCCCTCTCCTCCGAAACCCCATGTCGCCCACGCAAAACCCAGGAAATCAGCTCCCTCTTGGACATCCCTATTACATTGGATAGGCCCAAAACCTTGGCTATCAGGTGCAAGCCATAAATATTCACCCCAGTCAACCTCTCCTCCGTCACGTGGTACCGCTTACTCACAAAAACTCTAGCATCCTCCTCACTGATTACTAACGGCACCTCTTCAAATGGCATCTCTCGCTCCTCGTCAGTGCTAGGGCACGACATACTGAAGTCCACAAAAAAATTCTCGAGACAAAAGTGTTAAACTTCCTTATGCAAGCACTAATTACTAAATTAACTGGAGTCTCTTAAATGCTCTACTAATTGCCATACAAAAAAAAATATTCTTCAATATGCACGCTAAAGTACAAACAAACAAATGTTGTACAATTCTGCAAAAAATTTATACTGTTCACAAAATCCTAAGCAAGGTCGCCATTTGTTACGACCGGGCACTCGGGTACACTAGGGCTCTCACACAGGACTCGAGTATGGCTCGCTGCCACAACGGAAACACACGATCCCAACCCCAGAGTACTGCCAGCCGAACAAAAAACACCAATACCCTCCAGAGTTCTATCTGCTATAACGGGGTATACAAGAACTTGGTACTAGCGTTTCACAACAGACTAATAAAAAGACGGGAGTTATCTAGTCTGGTCAACAATCAAACAAAGAAGTAAATACAACAACACCAAAGAATAGTGTTGGCCGAAGCCGAAGTAATCCACCCTTGACTAAGAACTTAAGAAGTCCTCCACCCTCTACTTCGGATCGGCACTATTACGTTACGTTAAACAATAGTCCTCGAGCATCGAGCAAGGAATCTTCTGATAAAGTTAGATGCTTCTCGGATACTCGTAAGAAGTAAGTATCGGATTTTGAACAGCAATTCAATAAGCAACACACTGGCAATTAACTAATATTAAAGGCTTTAAATTGACATAAGAAGAATTATAAGAATAGACAGTAGTAAATGGCAAACATATAAAAGAAGTACTCCGACAATGCACTGGCCATAGCCTACTAGGATTGTGCTCGGGGGCCACTAATCTCTAAAGTAGCTTATGCGTGCCACACATGAAATCAATAGTGCATAAACAATAACATACATAAGGAAAGCTTCAATACTATGCTGTATCTGCTGACCGAGCAAAGTCTAGCTGGGATGTAGTAGGCTAGGAAACAATGGCTGAGCAAGCGGCTCGTAGCCTAGCGAGGTCCTTAAGACTGTGCGGCCAAATTACGGTAATTGACGGGATGCTCTCTTGGGAGATCCAGATCACTAGTATCTGGTTCTCTCCTGGCGATCCTCTCAAAGTCAAGCAAACGAGTTAGCACAGTGCTGGGTGGCAGAGGCAAAAGCCCTCACTCGCAACACAGTGCTAAACTCACAAGGTACACAGTCAGAAAGACCACCTAGGCTTTCCAAGTCTCCGTTGCGATTGTACAGGTTCAACAAAACCTAATACACCTAGGGAATCACAACTCTAGTAGCCTCATCCCAGTCTAGCATCACCTAGATCAGCAGAAAACAGGAACATGAATAATCATACACAGGGAAATGCATATACGAGTGCAACAAACATTAATCAATCCTATTCTAGTTATCCCTTCCAAAATAGGCTATTCTAATAGGCATATATCTCGTGAGAACTCAAGCGATAATACTTTGGCTGACTAAATCTGCACCAAAGGGGTCATTGAGGTTAAAAAGGGTCCAGGAAAAGAAGAAGGTAGGGGGTACAGAGAGTAGGGAAAGTTCACATCAGTCGGAAGAATATATATAGTTGCAAGGGATATTAGAAGTCGCTCTGCCTTATGAGTTCTAAGGGATATGCGGCTAGACTTCCCTTTTTATACTCGGCCCTCTAGTGAGCATATCGCCAACTACTAAGGACCGCCCACTAGCAATCATTACGTAATATTCTCTCTCAATCTGGGATCGACAAAGGATTTCCCACGCGCTGAAGAGGGAGGAGGGAGGAGGGAATTAGGCCTACCTGCCCGCGTGGCGCACTCACTGGTCCTCGCCACGCAATTTCTCTCTCTCTCCTCTCATCATTACATATAAGTCCCACACACAACACTTATAACTAATGATATAAAATAGAACTCGTTGACTCAGATGAAAACAAAATACATATTTATAATACTTATAGTACAACGGCTCACATAAACTAAGTTAGGAAACTCTACACAGACTACAGCCAAAGTTCCTGCCCTGACGATCCTAGCGAGAGTGGGGCATGACTGGGCGTTCTGTACAGCATGCTCATACTCGACATGCGTCACAGGATACACAATAATAATAAAAGGGGGTGGAATGCATGACATATCCTTTACATTTATAAATATTCTGTAAATTGCTTCTGGCGATTTCCATGCCGTGTAGGGTTATTCACTTCTAATTGTTTTCATGTACGACAAATTGCCGGAGGGAGCAGAGATTGGGGAGAGAACCTTCACCCTAGCTATCCTTCCCTTCCACTTTATCTTACTCTTAGGGTTGCTATTTTTACTAAGATTAAGGGGAGGCAGACCGTTTATTTGGTCTATTAATTAATGTATTCATATATTTTTTTAGTTTCCTCCCTAGACCTCCATCAAGCTTAGAAAAACACCACCTAGTCCCCCATTCAAGATAAATTTGTACATTTTTTGGTAGAAAAATTTCCCGGCCAAAGGCCGGTTCCTCTTAAAAATGCAGGCTTGCTATCGCTAGCCAGGAAATAATCGACACCTGAATGGCACGAAAGGTCTTAACATTGACAAAGAAATGAAACGAAAGGCGTTAACATCGCCAAACTAATGGGCTCATGATATAAAAGGTTACTTATAATCCAAGTATAAGTGTTATACCAGGGTTTTTACCGGGTTTAGATTGGATTTTTAACTGGAGTCACTTTAACTTTTAAAGTCACACAACACATGCACAGAAGAAACAAAGGGTAACATATAACACTGTGTACATTTTATGAACAACTTTATTTATGTAATCACTAAGTTTAACAATACTATTATATATGCGTAAACAAATGGTTATAACATATAATATGTGCCAAGCACGGTCGAGGATCCGCAAGGGAACTAGGAATATGCTTAGTTACCTCTATTTTTCACTATGTTTCTTCCACCTTAATTCACAGATGTGTAATTTTGATACGTTATTCTCTCTCAATATTATGCCTCATCTTTAGTCTTGATGAAGATGCCTATAGCTAAGTTGAATCATTAATCTCTAGTTGACACTCATGTTTTAGAATCAAGAACGGGTGATATAGAAATCTCACAACTTTAAGAAATAATCAAAGTCTACATAGTGGACTCTGTCTTTATAATAGTCACCGTTCGCACTGGTGAAAATGAAAAAGAGTTTCAATTGTGGACTCTATATTTATCTTGGTTCACTTGTCGCACTAGTGAAAATAAAACAGAATCTCAATGATGGACTCTATTTTTATCTTAGTCACCTGTCGCACTGGTGATAAATAAACAGAGTATAAATTGTGGACTCTATTTTTATATTGGTTCACCTGTTGCACTAGTGATAAATAAACAGAGTATAACTTGTGGACTCTATTGTTATCTTGATTCATCCGTCGCACTGGTGTGAGTCTAAATTTGGGGACACTGTCGTAATAACTACTTCACCTTGTCGCACTGGTGTATGAGTGAGAGTGGATTTTAAACATTTACTTCTAGGCCAACACTTGAAGTTTGGAGTGACGAACGTAGTTTGGGTTGAGAGGAGATAATTGTTGTCTGGTCTTCTAGTTCTCTATTGGGCCGTTTAGGTGGTCCTGCCGTGTGGATGGGTAGTTTGGGATAGCTGGTTTTGGGTCTTAAATGATAGTTCCTTGATGTCATGACGTTGGACACTTTCATCGGACTAACGCGAGTAATAAGCTAGGACATGTCCTTGGGCTGTTGTTACTTGTCTATCCTGACCGTTATGCTCATCGGTGGTGAAGTTCCGTTTCGGTACTCTTGACTTGGGGTCTTTAATACAATGCCTCTAGTGTCATGACACAGCGACAAGGTATCGGGCTAACGCGAGGAGATAGTAAGATCATGAACTTACTGATTTCACTTGAGCTGCCACTGACCGTTATAAGAGGTTCAAAGAACTCAGGGGCGGTGTTTAAACCTTTTAATTGTAAGTGTCCTCGACCATGGCGTTGGACAGATACACTAAGGACTTATATATGTAGAGTGCCGTTGTCAGCGGTATCTCGCAAAGCCCTAACTAGTCGAATGACCTTTACCATGACAAGTATCTTTCTATAGTTTTAGAGTGCGGTTTTGGCAAAAGAAGTAAGGTGGGGACATGTCCGACGGCTATGCTTCTAATACCAAAGGTGCAGCCTATTAAGGATCATATTATTAAGCACTATACCAAGGCATGTGATAATATTAATTCCTCAATAGGTAAAATAATTCCTCAGACCTCGAATAATATTCACCATGGTTTCAGTACAATCCTTGAATGGGAGGGTAATTGTAGGGCTATATTGCGAACATGTTTGTTAAACCAAGCCCTATAATTGCTTGCCTTATCCAGGTTTTCGTCAGGGTAGTGACAACTTTGGCTGAGATGTCCCAGGTCAGGTATGCGGGGGTCAGAAGGTCATAAGTCCAGGGTGGTGTATTCTGGGGGAATTAGGAGGACCCCCTAGAAGTTTGCGTGCAGGTGAGTAGACCTCTTGGCGGAAGAACGGCGTAAGTGTCCCTGGTTAGTCCGTCCATGTTGGTCATTTTGTCCCTGACTGAACACTATTTTCTTCTTTGTGGCTTCGTGGTGTTGGTGTGGAGTTGCAATGGATTTGCCTGGTTTGGTTGGTACATCAGGTTTGATCGTGGCAATTCTGGCGTCTCGTATGGTAAAAGGTAGTAATGCACAGGTGGGTTTTGGGCGGCTAGGTGCGGTGGGCTTTGTTCTGGTTTTATTGCCTACGTGGTTTTAATGGCCCGTTGGTCTTCCGTGATGGAGGTGAGTTTTCTTTCTCGGTGTAGGTATTCTGCTTATGGTTTCTGATGTTGTCTTCTTTGTTGATGATGTGGGGAAGTTTGTGTATTCTGGGCATCTTCGTTATCTTTTGCTTATAATTTCTTTCCTTCGCTTTGGTTAATTCTCTTTGAGTTGCTCCTCCGTCCATCTTGTTCCGTTTTCCTGGTTGCTGTTGTCTGCTGGTGCTGGTTTCATTGGTCTCCCCTTCGTCGGTTTCTTTCCTCTTGTGTGGTATGGTGGTATTCCTTAATCTGGTTATTCTAATAAGTATAGTACATGAAGAACAATACAGACGCCATAGTACTGAAAATGTAAGTGCCAATATAGCCTGCATCTCTCCGTCCTTCCTTCATGGATGGAGAGCAAGCAGACAAAGAACCGTCCATCAACAGACCTCCAGACAAACAGACAAAGGGACGCTCATCAACAGACCTACAGACAAACAGACAAAGGGACGGTCATCAACAGACCTACAGAGGAGGTCTGACAAAGGAACGCTCATCAACAGACCTGCACACAAACAGACAAAGGGCCGATCATCAAAAGACCTCAAGACAAACAGACAAAGGGCCATTCATCAGCAGACCTGCAGACAAACAGACAAAGGGCCGCTCGCTCGTCAACAAACCTAAAGACAAACAAACAAAGGGACGCTCATCAACAGACCTCCAAACAAACAGACAAACTGCCGCTCGTCAACAAACAGACAAAGGGCCGCTCGTCTACAAACCTACAGACAAACAGACAAAGGACCGCTCATCAATAGACCGCCAGACAAACAGACAAGGGACCGCTCATCAACAGACCGCCAGACAAACAGACAAAGGGCCGATCATCAACAGACCGCCAGACAAACAGACTAAGGGCCACTCATCAACAGACCTACAGACAAACAGACAAAGGGCCGATCATCAACAGACCGCCACGCAAACAGACAAAGGGTCGCTCATCAACAGACCTACAGACAAACAGACAAAGGGCCGATCATCAACAGACCTCCAGACAAACAGACAAAGGGCCGCTCATCAACAGATCTACAGGCAAACAGACAAAGGGCCGATCATCAAAAGACCTACAAACAGCGTTTGTCTCTAATTTCCTTTCCGGCCATTCCATAGCTGCGGTTGTGGATGGCCATCGTTCACTTCCTCATCCTATCAACTCCGGTGTTCCTCAGGGCTCCGTCCTATCACCAATTATCTGTCTAACTTTCATAAATAATCTTCTCAACTGTACCTCCAGTCCTATCCATTCATATCCAGACCACTCTACCTTACACTATTCAACTAGTTTTCCAGATCACCCCAGCCAGCAATCCCTCAAAAAACAAACGTAGTGAAGCCATACAATACTTATCTTCTGATCTAACTATTATTTCCAATTGGCGCAGAGAAAACCTTGTTGCCTTTAATGCTTCCAAAACCCAATTTCTCCATCTATCTACCAATCGTGAACTCCCAGAGGACTATCCCTTATATTTCAACAATACACAAATCAACCCTCCATCTTCTCTCAGTATTCTCGGTGTCTCCTTTTCTGCTGCTCTCTCTTGGAAGGACCATATTACAACTCTTGCTAAGACGGCCTCCCAGAAGCTGGGTGTGCTCAACCGGCTCAAGGGGTTCTTTACCCCTGCACAGTTTGTAGCTCTGTGCAGGTGCATAGTGCATCCCTGTATTGAGTATTGTTCACATGTGTGGTGTTACGACCGGGCACTCGGGTACACTAGGGCTCTTACACAGGACTCGAGTATGGCTCGCTGCCACAACGGAAACACACGATCCCAACCCCAGAGTACTGCCAGCCGAACAAAAAACGCCACTACCCTCCAGAGTTCTATCTGCTATAACGGGGTATACAAGAACTCGGTACTAGCGTTTCACACAACAGACTAATAGCAAGACGGGAGTTATCTAGTCTGGTCAACAATCAAACAAAGAAGAAAGTACTACAACACTAAAGAATAGTGTTGGCCGAAGCCGAAGTAATCCACCCTTGAACTAAGAACTTAAGAAGTCCTCCACCCTCTACTTCGGATCGGCACTATTACGTTACGTTAAACAATAGTCCTCGAGCATCAAGCAAGGAATCTTCTGATAAGTTAGATGCTTCTCGAATACTCATAAGAAGTAAGTATCGGATTTTGAACAGCAATTTAATGAATAACTCACTGGTAATTAAAGGCTTTAAATTGACATAAGAAGAATTATAAGAATAAGCAATAGGATATGGCAAACATTAAGAAGAAGTACTCCGACAATGCACTGGCAATAGCCTACTAAGATTGTGCTCGTGGGCCACTAATCTCTGAAGTAGCTAAGCGTGCCACACATGAAATCAATAGTGCATCAACAATAATATACATAAGGAGAAGCTTCAATACTATACTGTATCTGCTGGTCGAGCAAAGTCTAGCTGGGATATCTAAGGTTAAGAGACAATGGCTGAGCAAGCGGCTCGTAGCCTAGCGAGGTCCTTAAGACTGTGCGGCCAAATTACGGTAATTGACGGGATGCTCTCTTGAGAGATCCAGATCACTAGTATCTGGTTCTCTCCTGGCGATCCTCTCAAAGTCAAGCAAATGAGATAGCACAGTGTTGGGTGGCACAGGCAAAAGCCCTCACTCGCAACACAGTGCTAAACTCCCACGGTACACAGTCAGAAAGACCACCTAGGCGTTCCACGTCTCCGTTGCAATTGTACTGGTTCAACCGCAACCTAGTACTCATAGGAAATCACAACTCAGAAACCCTATCCCAGTCTAGCATTGCCTAAACCAGCAGAAAACAGGAACATGAATAATCGCACACAGGGAAATGCATATACGAGTGCAACAAACATCAATCAATCCTATTCTAGTTAACCCTTCCAAAAATAGGCTATCTAACAGGCACTTATCTCGTGAGAACTCAAGCGATAATACTTTGGCTGACTAAATCTGCACCAAAGGGGTCATGGAGGTTAAACAGGGACGAGAAGAGAAGAAGATAGGCTGTTCAGAGAGTAGAGAAAGTTCACATCAGTCGGAAGAATATGGATAGTTGCAAGGGATATGAGAAGTCGCTTTGCCTGATGAGTTCTGAAGAATGGTGGCCAGAACCTCTCTTTTTATACTCGGCCCTCTAGCGGCATATCTCAAACTACTTAAGGACCGCCCACTGGCAATCATGACGTCATATTCTCTCTCAATCTGGGATCGACAAAGAACTTCCCACGCGCTGAAAGGGAGGAAGGGAGGAGGGAGGAGGGAATTAGGCCTATCTGCCCGCGTGGCGCACTCACTGGTCCCCGTTACGTAATATCTCTCTCTCTCTCCTCTCATCATTACATATAAGTCCCACACACAATACTTATAACTAATGATATAAAATAGAACTCGTTGACTCAGATGAAAACAAAATACATATTTATAATACTTATAGTACAACGGCTCACATAAACTAAGTTAGGAAACTCTACACAGACTACAGCCAAAGTTCCTGCCCTGACGATCCTAGCGAGAGTGGGGCCTGACTGGGCGTTCTGTACAGCATGCTCATACTCGACATGCGTCACACCTCCCCCAAGATTTTACTTGCTCAACCCTGAGCTAAAATCTGATATACAGAACCCCATCAAACCCCTCACACCCAGCGACCGCATGGCACTAAAACAACGCTGAGTTTATCACTAAAACACATCTTATATAAAAAAAAAATTCACATTTCATAACTCCTCCCAACAATAGTAAAAGACATAATATCATGCTCCCAGAGCGAGCTTACAGCAGCTCAGCCGTTTGATAGTTCGTGGACTACTCAAACACTATAGGCTATGACAAACTTATACAATTATCTATATCAAAAAGAAAGAGTTTTTATATGATTTTTTATATTTTAATATGTTTTTTTCCGGCTGCACTATAAGGGCAGCCTATTTTCTTCTATACCAAACGCTCAACAATCCTGCTTTACGACCCAATACGCTGGGCTACAACCGCGAGCCAACAAGCACCAAGCGCAAAATACTACTCAAACCAAAGCAGGAGGCTACCCGTGTGTCAATCTCTTCGGGATCATACACCTGTGATAGCCTACGACTGATCATCTACCCTCGATAAACAATCCGCAATCACATTGTCACATCCCGCAATATGCCGGATGTCCAGGTTATACTCCTGCAACATCAATGACCACCGGGTCAGTCTCATATTGCGATTGTGAAATTGATTTAGGAATCTCAAAGGGTGATGATCAGTGTAGATAACCACGACTGGGCCATAGGCTGGAACATACACCTCGAAGTGCCTGAGTGACAGCACAATCGCCAGTAATTCCTTTTCTATTGTAGAATAGTTCTTTTGTGCAGCATTGAACTTCTTAGAAAAGAAACTTACTGGGTGTTCCACACCTTCATTGTCTGTCTGTAGCAAGACGGCACCAGCCCCTACACCACTAGCATCTGTTGCCAGCTGAAAAGGCCTGTTAAAGTCTGGGGCCCTGAGTATCGGGTGAGTACACAGCAAATGCTTCACTAAATTAAAAGCCTTTTCACACTCAGGCGCCCACAAAAACTTTTTGTCTTTAGATAACAAATCTGTGAGAGGTGCCAACACCGTGGAGTAACCTTTTATAAAGCGTCTGTAGTAGCCTATCATACCCAAGAATCTCATGATCTGCTTCTTGGTGGTTGGGTGCGGAAATTTATTGATAGCCTGTACCTTGTTCTGAGGAGGGCACACCTGTCCCCTTCCCACTACAAACCCAAGGTACTGCACAGTGGCTTTTACGAAGTCACACTTTGCCAAATTTACTACCAGACTTGCTTCACTATGTTTCCGGAACAAGGTCTCCAGGTGCTCACAATGGCTCTCAAAGTCGTCATCATAAATGATTACATCGTCCAAGTATACGGTGCAATTTGGAATGTCCTTGACAATTTCATTCATCAGGTTCTGAAACGTTGCTGGTGCATTCTTAAGTCCGTAGGGCATAACATTACACCGGTAAGTACTCCCGTCCACCACAAAACCACATACCTCTTTAGCGCGCTCGGACAAAGGTACTTGCCAGTAACCTTTTACTAAATCAACTTTAGACAAAAACCGAGCATTACCAATTTTATCAACACTATCATCAACCCGAGGAAGAGGATATGGGTTAGTTGGAGTCAAACCGTTTAGCCTACGGAAATCAATACAGAAGCGTACCTTGCCATCTGGTTTAGGCTGCAGTGTTACGGGGGAAGTCCATTTAACGGTACCTTTCTCTATCAACCCTCTACCGAGCATATACTCCAACTCATCCCTCAGAGCGGGTAGTTTTATGGGGGGCACACGGTATGGGATTGACTTAAAGGGTAGATGGTGCCCCACGTCAACATCATGCATAGCCTGAGTAGTGAGGCCTGGATGCTCAGCGAATACAGTGGGGTATAAACCGAGCAACTGACGGATAGCTTCAAATTGCGGCTCAGGCAAATGGGCTATAGCCTCGTCAGCCCTTAGGCTCGAGTTCCCCGCCCACTGATCCGCTGAAACATGGTGATCCCAGCTATCCTCCTCTGAAGCTTGACTGTCCCCCTCTCCTTCTCCACCACGGCCGCAACAAGCCAACACAGGGACAGTGAGAGGCTCAGAGGGGCGCCTCACATACTCTTTTATCAGGTTCACGTGACATAACTGATTCTTCTTCCTCCTGTCTGGAGTGGCAACAAGGTAATCTAGGTCCGAAATTTTCTCCACAATTTTATAGGGTCCAGTATACTTCGCCGACAAGGGGTTACCCACCAAAGGCAACAAAATCAACACCTCCTGTCCCACAATGAACTCCCGGAGCTTCACTTTGCGATCATACCTGTCCTTCATTAAAGCTTGTGACCCTGTTAAATTCCGACCTGCCATCTCCAGACTCTTAAGCATGCGCTCACGGCTTTCAAACACATACTTCAACAAGGAACAAGGCGGCACAGTTCCTTCCCAAATTTCCCGCAGCATATTAAGGGGGCCCCTGACTCGGTGTCCAAAAATCAGCTCGTTTGGACTAAATCCCAGGCTCTCACCAGGCACTTCCCGAGCAGCAAACAGTACATACGGCAATCCAAGATCCCAATCTCTTCCGTTATCAGCACAATAACACCTGAGCATGCTTTTAAGGGTGGCATGCCACCGCTCAAGCACCCCTTGGCTCTCAGGGTGATACGCTGACGATACCACCGCCCGTATTCCATGCTGTTGCATTGTTTGCTTAAAGAGATTGGAGGTGAAATTGGACCCCTGATCAGACTGAATCTCCTCCGGGTACCCGTACCTTGAAAAGTACCACAACAAGTTACTGACTACCGTCTTAGCCATGCCGTTTTTCATGGGGTATGCATCGGGGTATCTAGTGGCAACATCCATGATGGTTAACAAAAATTTATTACCAGCCTTTGTGGGAGGGAGGGGACCAACCATGTCAACAACAATCTTACTAAAAGGTGGCCCAATTACAGGAATAGGGTGCAACGGAGCTTTAGGAATAACTTGGTTTGGTTTCCCGACCCGTTGACAAATATCATATGAGTTTATCCAGGACTGCACATGAGACTTCATCCCCGGCCACCAAAACAACTTCCCCAAAGCCGCCACCGTTTTTCTTACCCCCAAATGTCCTGCCAGCGGTGTGTCATGCGCCAAACTCAGTAGGCTTTCCCTGCACTCCCGCGGCACCATCAACTGGTCCACTACCCCGGACCCCATCTTCCAGCTACGGTTAGGGTCTTGAAAACGCCGATACAGGATGCCATCTAAATAAAAAAAATCTCCCGGCTGTGCATCACCGTCCTCGTCGAGCTCCACAGCTCCATTAGCACACGTTTGGAGCTCAGGGTCCTCCAGCTGCAACCGACGTATATCTGAGGGTGCCAAGCGATCTAACTGCTCCCGGAGCAATGCATGACCCTCCCCGATACTGAGCTGCTCCCTCTGTCTCTCTCGATGTTCATAACGTTGCTGTCGTGGAGACTCGTCATGCCCAGCCTCGTCACTCTCGATGACAGGCCCAGGGGCTACTCCAGAACTAAGTAATGGTGCTAATACTGAATCACCCAGGAGAGCCGCCGAGTCAAAACTCTTAAAACCAACTCCAGCTTTAGCCTCCTCCTGTTGATCGTTCCTCTGCTGGTCTGAAGACGGAGGACTAGGCGGTGACACTTTAGCTGCCCGAGCTCGGGTGACAGCACACGCCATGGGTTGTGCCTGGCACCGCTCGACCCACTCTCGCTCTTCCCTACTCACGTCGGCCGGCCTCTCGGCAACGACTAAGGGTAGAACCTCAGAAGCGGGCATTGCAAAGTCGTTGCCGAGAAGAAGGTCGACGCCCTCCACTGGCAGTTTCTCCACAATCCCAACATCCAATTCACGTGCCACACCATCCACCTAGAACTCCAACCGCACCAGCGGGTATGACCGAGTTGCATTAATACCCTGCACCACCACCACCCGAGCCGCATTTATAGGGTAGCCAGTCAAGTTTTTCATCAAAGTCTGGGAAGCACCTGTATCACGCAAGACCTCTACTCCATGCTTGCGCCCCGCCCACATCACGCAACCCCGTCCTCTATGGTCGCAAAAAACATCCTGAGCAGGGTTCGAGCCTCCCAGGTGCTTCTGCATTGGCTGTGCCTCAGCCTCTGACGAACTGCCCCGGGCAAACTCAGAAGGCTTCAGAGACACACCAATGTTGCAGGCCAAAGACACAGCTGCTGTAGGTGGTTTGCTAGGACAGACTCTTGCAAAGTGCCCCTTTTTATGACATTGATAACACTCTAACTCCCCTTTGGGCTTCCCTTGGTACTGGGAAGGGCCCGGCCCCTTCTTAAATGGGACGGTGCTAGTCTTGTGGTCAGTCTTGGTATCATAACTCTTGTACTTGTTTGCATAAGATATATTACTAACTCGGGGGGGTGGGGCGTCACGCCCCTTGTTACCTGCCTCACTACGCTGGGCAGACCCGCACCCACGAATTAATGATAGCCGGAGGTCAGCCATCTCAGCTGCCTCCTGTAGAGTTTTTGGATTCTTTTCTTTAATAGTTAAAGTCATTTCTGCACCTGTACACTTATAAAACTGCTCGAGCAGAAACAGCTCAGTCAACTGTTCGGCCGTCTCGGCTTTCTCAGAACGTGTCCAGTTTGTAAGTGCATCTTTTAAGTCCCGGGCATGTTCAAGAAAGGTCGCCTCCCTAGTCTTTGTAACACCCCGAAACTTCAATCGATATGTTTCTGGTTGCAACTCGTATGCCCGTAGGACAGCTCTCTTCAATTCTGGGTAGTCAATGCAAGACTCTAAAGGCAGTGCATCATAAGCCTTCAGACCCTTACCCGTAAGTCTTGAGGAGACCAGAGCTGCCCACTTCTCTTCAGGCCAATTATGCTCCCTACACTTCTTCTCAAAACGATTAAAAAATTCTGTGACTTCAGTTTCACTAAATGCCGGCACCAACTTGACTAAGTGGGACAAGGACTGTTCTCTTACTTGGCCCTCCCGGCCCATCCGAATCCCTGTCGACTCTGCACGAGTCTTATCTAAGTCTATCTGAGCACAATATTTCTCGGAGTCGTATTTAAGCTCAGCCTCGTGCCTCCTAGTCTCATTCTCCTGCTTCCTAGACTCAGCCTCAATCTCATACTTCCTAGACTCAGCCTCGATTGCATACCTCCTAGACTCAGCCTCCATCTCCTTCTCATGCCTCCTAGACTCATTCTCCATCTCCTGCTTCCTAGCCTCATTCTCCATCTCCTGCTTCCTAGCCTCATTCTCCATTTTAGCAAGCTCGAGTTTAAATATCATCTCAGGAGACAGGCCGGAAGAGGGAGCTGCCACTACTGAAGGAGGGGGGGCAAGAACTGGGGAACCACCATACGCACCGCCCGAGGGCACTCCAATCTTCCAATTCTCATCCCTCTGTGGGAGAGTGCTAACCTCCGGCAACTGAGTGGACGGCACTGTGGGAGTCGAGTGAGAGGGGATCTGGGGAGGAACCCCCCAAACGCCCTCTCCTCCGAAACCCCATGTCGCCCACGCAACACCCAGGAAATCAGCTCCCCCTTGGACATCCCTCCTACATTGGATAGACCCAAAACCTTGGCTATCAGGTGCAAGCCATAAACATTCACCCCAGTCAGCCTCTCCTCCGTCACATGGTACTGCTTACTCACAAAAAGTCTAGCATCCTCCTCACTAGTTACTAACGGCACCTCCTCAAATAGCATCTCTCGCTCCTCGTCAGTACTAGGGCACGACATACTGAAGTTCACCAAAAAATTCTCGAGACAAAAGTGTTAAACTCCCTTATGCAAGCACTAATTACTAAATTAACTGGAGTCTCTTAAATGCTCTCCTAATTGCCTTACAAAAAAAAATATTCTTCAATATGTACGCTAAAGTACCAACAAACAAATGTTGTACAACTCTGCAAAAAATTATACTGTTCACAAAATCCTAAGCAAGGTCGCCATTTGTTACGACCGGGCACTCGGGTACACTAGGGCTCTTACACAGGACTCGAGTATGGCTCGCTGCCACAACGGAAACACACGATCCCAACCCCAGAGTACTGCCAGCCGAACAAAAAACGCCACTACCCTCCAGAGTTCTATCTGCTATAACGGGGTATACAAGAACTCGGTACTAGCGTTTCACACAACAGACTAATAGCAAGACGGGAGTTATCTAGTCTGGTCAACAATCAAACAAAGAAGAAAGTACTACAACACTAAAGAATAGTGTTGGCCGAAGCCGAAGTAATCCACCCTTGAACTAAGAACTTAAGAAGTCCTCCACCCTCTACTTCGGATCGGCACTATTACGTTACGTTAAACAATAGTCCTCGAGCATCAAGCAAGGAATCTTCTGATAAGTTAGATGCTTCTCGAATACTCATAAGAAGTAAGTATCGGATTTTGAACAGCAATTTAATGAATAACTCACTGGTAATTAAAGGCTTTAAATTGACATAAGAAGAATTATAAGAATAAGCAATAGGATATGGCAAACATTAAGAAGAAGTACTCCGACAATGCACTGGCAATAGCCTACTAAGATTGTGCTCGTGGGCCACTAATCTCTGAAGTAGCTAAGCGTGCCACACATGAAATCAATAGTGCATCAACAATAATATACATAAGGAGAAGCTTCAATACTATACTGTATCTGCTGGTCGAGCAAAGTCTAGCTGGGATATCTAAGGTTAAGAGACAATGGCTGAGCAAGCGGCTCGTAGCCTAGCGAGGTCCTTAAGACTGTGCGGCCAAATTACGGTAATTGACGGGATGCTCTCTTGAGAGATCCAGATCACTAGTATCTGGTTCTCTCCTGGCGATCCTCTCAAAGTCAAGCAAATGAGATAGCACAGTGTTGGGTGGCACAGGCAAAAGCCCTCACTCGCAACACAGTGCTAAACTCCCACGGTACACAGTCAGAAAGACCACCTAGGCGTTCCACGTCTCCGTTGCAATTGTACTGGTTCAACCGCAACCTAGTACTCATAGGAAATCACAACTCAGAAACCCTATCCCAGTCTAGCATTGCCTAAACCAGCAGAAAACAGGAACATGAATAATCGCACACAGGGAAATGCATATACGAGTGCAACAAACATCAATCAATCCTATTCTAGTTAACCCTTCCAAAAATAGGCTATCTAACAGGCACTTATCTCGTGAGAACTCAAGCGATAATACTTTGGCTGACTAAATCTGCACCAAAGGGGTCATGGAGGTTAAACAGGGACGAGAAGAGAAG
>JBAKBP010024643.1:0-34789 GCA_037953745.1 Lithodes maja
CCGATCTTATAAATTCAAAAATACACACTGCAATTTCTCTGAACCAGGACCTTTCTAGAATTAATGAATGGGGACAAAAAAATCTAGTTTCCTTTAATGCACAGAAAACCAAGTACATTCAATTTTCTAACCGACAGAATCTCACTGACTCCCATATATTTTGTAATGATGTAAATATTCCCACTTCCCCTAGTCTTAACATTCTCGGTGTAACATTAACTACTAACTTGAGCTGGACACATTATGTTAGAAGCATTGCTAAGAATGCCTCTAAAAAACTGGGACTCCTGTACAGAGTTCGAGAATTCTTCACTAACGAGCAGTTGGCCGTAATATATAAAAGTCATGTGCGTTCTCAGATGGATTACTGTTCACCTCTGTGGAGTGGAAGTGGAGTGGTTGCATTGAGGCAGTTGGACAAAATTCAAAATAAAGCTATTAGATTAATCAATAACCCTGCAATCACACAGGAGCTTCCTACATTATACATACGAAGAAACGTTGCATCCCTTGCATTATTCTACAGATATTTTCACAGCATGTTCCGAGGAACTTGCTTCAATTGTGCCGCCTCTCCACATCTTTCCCCATAGAACTAGGGCAGCTGAGAGCACCCATGAATTTACACTTTCTCCTCCACAATGCAGAACTTCTGCTTATCAAAATTCATTTATCCCTAGAACTACTACTCTTTGGAATTCACTTCCCTCGAGTTGCTTTCCACAAACTTACAATCTACAAAAGTTTAAATCCAGTTGTTACAAACATTTTATGAATGGAGGATGCCTTTAGGTACATGGACCTTTTGTTTTATCTGTGTTTTTCCTTCCTCCGTTCATTGTCTCTTAAAAAAAAAAAAGCTAGTTTATATTTTGCATTAGTATTCGTCTTCCCTATCTTTAATACCTTGCATTTGTCAATGTTAAAATTCATCTGCCACTTTACTGACCATTTGTGTAAGGTATCTAGATCCCTTTGGAGGCACTCTTTGTCGCTATCTGAATCTATTGGTCTCCCTATTTTGGTATCGTCTGCGAATTTACTTATCCTACTAGTTATACCTAAATCAAGGTCATTTATGTATATGATTAACCTGGGAACTGCGGGAAGACTCTTTAGAGTTCGGCCGGCGGACTGCGGGAAGACTCTCTGGAGTAAGTAAAACTAAAAATCAACTTTTTACATCGAAAATTTTTTTTTTTTTTTATTTTTTTTTTTTTTATTTTTTTTTTTTTTTTGGCCCCTGGGCCATGCAAAATCTCAGTCCTCTACCTCCCCTCCTTCCCCACTTTCCTCCTATTCCTCAGTTATCACCTATTTTCCCTATTATTCCCTTATTCTGAGGTATATTTTCGTGCTAACATTAGCGAGTTGCAAGCAGGGTGTTGTCATCACTGATGGCCATCGAGTGCAAGAGAGAGAGAGAGAGTATCGATCGACTGTGTCTCAGTGGCCTTGGGGGAAATTGGCGGGAAAGGAGTTTGCCTCACCCATAGATTATACAACTCGCGGGCTATATCTCCGATTTTGACCATCCAAACGCTGTTTTCACTCGTTTTATTGTTGTTTCAGGTTAATACCTTTATAATCAACCCATAATAGGCGCATATGGATAATTATTAATGCTATTAATGGTACAATGAATATTTTAGTGACGAAAAACCTCAAATACGTCAGCACAGGGGGACGTTTTCATTTACCCCCGTGCGCACTTCAGAGGTTAATAACAGAGGACCCAATACAGATCCCTGGGGGACACCACTCTTGACTGATCCCCACTCTGACTTAGTACCATTTATGCTGACTCTCTGCTTCCTACCAATTAGCCATGACCTAATCCATCCTAACAACGCCCCACCTATTCCATGCGCCTCAACCTTTCTCATCAATCTCTCATGAGGGACTCTGTCGAAAGCTTTACTGAAATCTAAATATATAATATCATATGATTTGTCATTATCTACTGCTTCATATACCTCTGAGAAAAAGCTAAGCAAATTAGTAAGGCAAGAACGTCCCTGAGTGAATCCATGCTGAGAAGAATTGATTAAGTTAAATGTTTCTAAGTGGTTTCTCATTTTCCTAGCAATAATTGACTCTAGTAGCTTTCCTATGATTGAAGTGAGACTAATGGGACGATAATTTGATGCTATGGATTTATCACCTTTTTTGAAGATCGGAACTACATTTGCAAGCTTCCAAGCTGTTGGAACTATACCTGTTTCTAATGACTTGTTAAAAAGAAATGTTAACCCGGGAACTGCCGGGAGACTCTTAAGAGTTCCCCCGGCGGACTGCGGGAAGACTCTTAAGAGTAAGGGGAAACAAAATCCATTTAAAACACCCAATTTTTTTTTTTTTTTTTGCCCCTGGGCCATGCCAAATATCACTCCTCCACCTCCCCTCCTTCCCCACTTTCCTCCCCTCCTTCAGTTTTCACCTATTTTCCCTGTTATTCCCTTATTCTGTGGTTAATTTTCGTGCTAACATTAGCGAGTTGGTAGCAGGGCGTTGTCATCACTGTTACCAAGCGTGGGAAAGAGCGAGAGAGAGACTATTGCGGAACAGTGTCTCTCCAGACAAGGGGAGGGGTGGAGGGCAGGGAGGTTGCCTCTGCCATACATTATGTAACTCCCGGCCTGTATCGCCGATTTTGACCATCCAAACACTGTTTCCACTTGTTTTATTGTTGTAACAGGTTAATACCTTTATAATCAACCTATAATAGGCGCATATGGATAAGTATTAATGCTATTTATGGTAAAATAATGATGTTAGTGATGGGAACAGCTCAAATACATCAGCACAGGAGTGTGGTGTCTCATACCCCCCATGCGCACTTCTTAGGTTAATGGGTAACTTAACTCATCTCTGCATTCTTTTAATACTCTAGCATATACCTCATCAGGACCAGGTGATTTCTGAGGCTTCAGTCTGTCAATTTCCTTAAGCACATAATTTCTACTTATAGTAACCGTACTTAACCTATTTTCTATACTATCGCTATATACCTTACTGACTTCTGGAATCTGTGCCAAATTTTCATTAGTGAAAACGGATAGAAACTGACTATTTAATGTACTGGACATTTCTAAATAATTTTCTGTCATTTCTCGTATCGAGTTTTAAGGGGGCCTATTACATTTCTAACTTTAGATTGATATAGTTGGTAAAAAGCTTTAGGGTTATTTTTTGAGTCGTTGGCTCTCCTTATTTCATAATTTCTTTTTGCCGTCCTAATTTCCTTTAGGACATTTCGTCAGGCTTACTGAAGGCTGTTTTATACTGTAGACGTAATAGTTCACTCATTTCCTTTTTGTTCCCTGTGAATGACCCATCACCTTTACTTATAAGTGGGCCGATGTTTGATCTGGTTTTAGTCTTATGTTTAGCGTATGAAAAGAAGTACTTGGAGTTTTCCTTTATGCTTGCAATAGCTTTGCTCTCCTCTTCTATTTGTTGTAGCTCATAGGAGATTCTTAGTCGTTGTTCAATTTCCACAATTTCTCTATCTATTTTGACCTTTTGTCTTTCCTGTAGATTTTGTTGTGTGCGTCTTTGTGTTAGTAATTTTCTTCTTCTGTACAGCTTCCTTCCTTCCCGTTCTTGTTTGCTTCTTCGTCGTGTTTGTCTTTCTGGTATGTGGTGGCTACAGATTTGGGTCATGGTTTCCGTTAATAGGACTATGCATTCTGATGGTGTCCGGTTGTTCATTAAATCTTCCCAGTCTATTTCCTCCATTTCTTGGTTTACCTCTTCCCACCTAATATTTTTGCTATCGAAGTTAAATTTGCTGAATGGACCAATTTTTGGTCTAGTTTCTGAGGTGTTCTGTGAACATGCTAGGGTTGTTTTGATCTCAATTAATTTATGATCTGAGTATGTTGTGTCCGATATGTTAACACTGTGTACTAGGTTGTGTTGTGTCCGATATGTTAACACTGTGTACTAGGTTGTGTTGTGTCCGATATGTTAACACTGTGTACTAGGTTGTGTTGTGTCCGATATGTTAACACTGTGTACTAGGTTGTGTTGTGTCCGATATGTTAACACTGTGTACTAGGTTGTGTTGTGTCCGATATGTTAACACTGTGTACTAGGTTGTGTTGTGTCCGATATGTTAACACTGTGTACTAGGTTGTGTTGTGTCCGATATGTTAACACTGTGTACTAGGTTGTGTTGTGTCCGATATGTTAACACTGTGTACTAGGTTGTCATTATTAGTGAAGACAAGGTCTAAGATATTTTCACGTGTGGGTTCGGTAATATGCTGGTTAAGACTAAAAAAGTCGCAAAGTTTAAATAGTTATCTTGCACTTGCTTCTCTGGCGTTTATCGACACTACTTGGTCTTCTAGTTGCCTCCACTTGATGTTTGGAAGGTTAAAATCTCCTAACCACATAATATTTGGTGTCGGGTTTCCCAGGGCTTCCACTTCTGATTTTATCATGTTGAACTGGGTTTTGAATTCTTCTAAGGATGAGTCAGGAGGTCTGTATGTAACAGTAACTGCTAGGCTTAGGGATTCAATTTTAACTCCAAGTATTTCCACTACTTCATTACTATTACTTAGAAATTCAGTAGATATCAGCGAGTCATGGAGCCCAGGAAATATCTAACCTGTGTTATAGATTACCAGCCCTCTCTGTTATACAGGCCTGCCTGCTATAACAAGGAGGTGCACACTGGTTGTGTAAGCCAAGTGGTGGGAACGAGACCCATCCCTTGGATATAACAATTAGATGAGTTTGGCTCAACTCATAGAACTGATACCTGAAGGGTGTCAAAACCCTATAGCAAGCGCATACCACAAACTGTTCTACCTGGAGCGGTTTTCAGGAAAGCTGCCAGTACACTGGTCAGTGTATTTTTCCTTAAGATTGCGCCGGCATAAAACTTTAGAGAATTTAAGCTCGCAATAGTGTGTTAGAACCTACCAGAAGACCTCAACGGAAGACCGCTACTGAACCTGCCGTTGAGCCACTGCAGGAACGAGCCAGATGCAGACCAGTAGATGTTGGGGCAGGTTTTCAAGAACGAAGAATTAGCTAGTTGAAGGTTGTACAAAAGACCTTCCTTCTCAATTGTTAGGCTTCTATAGATGATAATACAAAATACACATAGTGTCGTTGTAAACTGAAATATTTTGTATACAGGCTCACTAGAGATTGTCTATGATAATACTTCGGTTTTGCAGCCTTACACACCCACTAAACCAACACGTAAACTCAACCCCAGTGACACCTTTCTTTCCCTGTGCCAACTATGATAAAGTGCTGTACAAGTGATCGATTGTGTTACATAATTATATACTCATGCTAACTACGTTCTGGAAGTGCTTTCATGATCTATTATGTTTTGTGTGCCAAAACTCCCCGAGTGCACTTTTATAACTGATAAATGTCCTATGATGAACTTTAAGAATTGAGAAACCTAACAGTGTATGTTGTCTATTGTGTTTATGTTATTTATTGCTTAAAGAGCCAAAAACCCATCATACCATTGATGAGTTATTCATGTCCATGTTTGTATGTAATATATAAATGTAATTTATGTGTGTACTATAATCCAAGTAAGCCATCCAGTATTTTGTAACCTTTCTTGAATTTAACATCTATACACTATATGTCCTTCTGTGTTGTCCTTACCCAATTGAGATGTGATATATATTATATACATATATATATTGGTGAGTTATCTGCTCAACAGGTGGCATTGTGTGTGTGTAAGTGTGAGAGTCCGAGTGTAGGGGGTGAGACAGTGAAGCACGGGAACGAGGTGGCTTCAGAGATGGGGTCGTTTCGGGTCATGAGTGAGCACCATGCTTCATGTGAAGGCAAGATGGCAGGTGCTCGTTGTACTCTACGTGCTTCACATGTCTCACTCCCTAGACTGACTGGAACAAGACCTCACCGGCTTCACTGTTCATTGTAAAGCGGTGAATATTAAGGCTCTCAGCCTATGCCCGAGAGGAAGTAAGTTGGAATATAGAAAAAAAAAAAAAAAAATATATATATATATATATATATATATATATATATATATATATATATATATATATATATATATATAATTATGTATAAAGGGTGTAAGGGAAAGAGGACGAGAGGATTTAGCATTATGATAAACATAACTTCTTTTATTATTTTTGTTTACAGGACGAGTGTGAACTGACACACCTTGAACTGAAGGAGACAACGATCATGGCAGTTTGGTTTTTCTATATGCTGATGGTTGTACAAGGTGAGAGAGAGAGAGAGAGAGAGAGAGAGAGAGAGAGAGAGAGAGAGAGAGAGAGAGAGAGAGAAGAGAGAGAGAGAGAGAGAGAGAGAGAGAGAGAGAGAGAAGAGAGAGAGAGAGTGGGGGGGGGGGGGGAGTTTGGGTGCACAGGTATGGCACGGGTGCGATCCTCCACGCCGCCAAGGTTTGTGTAGGTGGGTTTTCACATTATAAGCCTAGCCCACAAAAAAAAAAAAAAAAAAAAAAAAAAAAAAATAATAATAATAATAATAATAATAATAATTAAAGTTGCAAGCAACGTTGTGCGGGGTTCGAGCGGGGTTGCACGCAGGGTATTGTGTTGGATACAAGGGCTGTACCACATATATCAAAATATCATGTATCTTATCGGGCATGGAGAAACTACAGAAGGAATATAGTGTAGCCATTTTGGCTATGGCCACTTAGACCATTAAGGAGTGTGACCATTTTGGTTAAAGCTATTAATCCTGTACGAGTTGTTGTTGTTGTTGTTGTTCCCTAAGCTGCCTGGCTGAACAGCCCAGAGTCCCTGAGGAAGGCCATGGCCATGATCGGGCTTTCCCACAGAGCTCTCATTGAGTGTAGATTATGTTGTTGGTGTAAGTGGTTGTGTGAAATGCAGTCTTCTATGATGTGTTTAATAAGAACATAAGAACATAAGAAAATGGGAGTCTGCAGAAAGCCGATTGGCCTAAGCAAGGCAGATCCCTGTCCCACACAACCCCATTTACAAAGCCCAATTATAGGCTCAACACTCTAATACCCTGAGGATCATCTTACCAAAACGGTTAGAGATTAACGCAGGATTACGGGGGTCTGCAGAGCGCTGATTGGCCCAACCCTGCTGATCCCCCTTCACACCCAACCCTTCTCGTCCATATGCTTATCCAATTTTATCTTAAAGCTCCCTATCGTTTTTAATCCCACTATAGCACCTGGTAGTCCATTCCACCCATCTACAACTCTGTTACCAAACCAATATTTGCCTATATCTTTTCTGAAACGAAATTTATCTAATTTGAAACCATTGGTACGAGTTCTTTCGCTATCACTGAGCTTTAGTACATTTGTCATGTCCCCTTTGTTAATCCCACTAACCCACTTGAACACCTCTATCATATCCCCTCTAACTCTGCGTCTCTCCAACGAATGTAAGCCTAATTTCTTCAACCTTTCTTTATACGGAAGATTTCTAATATTATGGATCATTTTTGTCATTCTACGTTGTACTCTCTCCAATGAATCTATGTCCATTCTGTAATAAGGACACCAAAATTGAACAGCATAATCCATATGGGGTCTCACTAATGACAAGTAAAGTTTTAAGATAACATCAGCAGTTCTGTTACTCACACTCCTTGAGATGAACCCGAGAATCCTGTTTGCCTTGTTTCGAACGCTTATACACTGTTGTCTAGGCTTCAAATCATTGCTAACAAACACACCTAGATCTTTCTCACAATTCGAGTTTTCTAATTCCACATTAGCTAGTTTATATTTAACATTTGTATGCATCTTCCCTATCTTTAATACCTTGCATTTGTCAATGTTAAACTTCATCTGCCAATTTACTGACCATTCGTGTAAGGTATCTAGATCCCTTTGGAGGCACTCTATATCTCTATCTGAATCAATTGTTCTCCCCATTTTGGTATCGTCTGCAAATTTACTTATCCTACTAGTTATACCTAAATCAAGGTCATTTATGTATATAACAAACAACAGAGGACCTAATACAGATCCCTGGGGGACACCACTTTTGACTGCTCCCCATTCTGACTTTGTACCATTTATGCTGACTCTCTGCTTCCTACCAATTAGCCATGACCTAATCCATCCCAACAACGCCCCACCTATTCCATGCGCCTCAACCTTTCTCATCAATCTCTCATGGGGGACTCTGTCGAAAGCTTTACTGAAATCTAAATATATTATATCATATGACTTGTCATTATCTACTGCTTCATATACCTCTGAGAAAAAACTAAGCAAATTAGTAAGGCAAGAACGTCCCTGAGTGAATCCATGCTGAGAAGAATTTATTAAATTAAATGTATCCAAGTGGTTTCTAATTTTACTAGCAATAATTGACTCTAGTAGCTTTCCTATGATTGATGTAAGACTAATGGGACGGTAATTGGATGCTATTGATTTGTCACCTTTTTTGAAGATCGGAACTACGTTTGCAAGCTTCCAAGCTTCTGGAACTATACCTGTCTCCAACGACTTGTTAAATAAAAATGTTAATGGATAACTTAACTCATCCCTACATTCTTTTAATACTCTAGCATATACCTCATCAGGACCAGGCGATTTATGAGGTTTCAGTCTGTCAATTTCCTTAAGCACATCATTTCTACTTATAGTAACCGTACTTAACCTATTTTCTATACTATCGCTATATACCTTACGGACTTCTGGAAACTGTGCCAAATTTTCATTAGTGAAAACGGAAAGAAATTGACTATTTAATGTACTGCACATTTCTAAATCATTTTCTGTCATTTCTCCTATCGAAGTTTTAAGGGGACCAATTTCATCTCTAACCTTGGATTTATATAGTTGGTAAAAAGCTTTAGGATTATTTTTTGAGTCATTGGCAACCTTGATTTCATAATTTCTTTTTTCTTTCCTAATATCCTTTTTTACCTGTCTTGATAGATTCTGATAGTAAGCAAGTAGGTGAATTTCGCCTTTCCTAATTTTTCTATATATTCCTCTCTTTTGTCCTAGAAGATCTAATAGTCTATTATTCATCCATTTGGGTTGGTTCTGTGTTGATCTAAATTTTCTTTTGGGGATGTATTTATTTTGTGCATTGAATACTGACTTGATAAAATTATCGTATGTATCTACCAAGGTTGACGTCTCTTCCTGACTTAAGATGACAGGTGCCTGAGAAGGGGTACACTCATTTGGACACCTGGATCGAGTTAATTTTTTTGACCATAGGGTCGGCTAATAGGGCTCTTCTTAACCCACCATAATTAGCTTTTCTAAAGTCAGGTATTAATGTTGTATTCTCTCTGGTATTACCTTTCCATTGTATATTAAAATACACAGAATTGTGGTCACTATTTCCTAGGTGGTCCCCTATCTCTACATTATTTACCATATGTTCATTGTTATTGAAAACTAAATCGAGAATATTATTACCTCTAGTCGGCGTATCTATGAATTGAAATAAAAAACTATCTTGTACTACCTCTATAAACTCCTCAGAATCAGAGTCTCCTATTTGATGCTGCCAATCTATATTCGGAAAATTAAAATCCCCCATAATGCACACATTGCTAAACCTTGATGCCATTTTAATTTCCTCCCATAATGACGTTCCGTCATTTCTACTCATATTTGGCGGTCTATACATAACTCCAATAACTATGGTCTCACTACCTTCGTTAACCTCTACCCAAACACTTTCATTATCGTTATTTAGTCTAATACCTGATTTAATACAGCTTTTTAATGTACTCCTGACAAACACTGCTATACCGTCACCCCTCTTACTTGTTCGGTCATATTTAAACAAACTATATCCTGGTATATCAAATTCTGCTAAAAAATGCCTGGTTTCTGTATTAATCCACGTTTCAGTTAGCGCTATTATGTCTATATTTTCTTTGCTAACAAGGGCTCTAAGTTCGTTCATTTTGTTACATAGACTCCTACAGTTTGTGTAATATACTCTCAATTTACTTCTTTTCTTTATACCTAATTTACCTTTATTTCTAACGACATTTCCATCTTCCGTTGCACCATCACTACTATCATTTGCATTATAGTCATCATTTTTAGCATGAGACTGAATATCCTTATCGCTTTCGCCTGACGCTAAAATTGTTCCATTAAACCTCTCATTTACACTCTCAATAATGGTATGGGGTGCTGTGTTACATCCCGGGCAGGCGTCGACAACGGAGTCATCCAGTCTCTTCTGATAGCTCAGGAGAGCTGGATGGTGTCCGCATCTCAGCCTGGCCAGGTGGACTCTGTCCTCGCGAGGAACGGAGGATTCGGAAGGATGGATTTCGGGAGGTCGTGCTTGCAGCTGCGTGTTGTCTGTGAGTGAGTGGATGGATCGGCGAGAGATATGAGTATGGATGTGCTTCTGGAAGTTGGTTCGGGGTGGGCAGGGAGGGAGAGAGGACAGTAATTGTGTGTGATACCGTGTGCTGGGTGTTGTTTTGATATTTCTTGGTGTCTGTGGGTGTGTTGCCATGTAGTTTAGTGGGTGGTCTTGGTTCGTGGAGGCTGCTGCCAGGAATTGAGTGCCTCTCATGTCCAGATGGTCTTTGACTTTGAGGATTTTGGTTTCTTGATGTAGGTGATCTGTGGGTGCAGTAGCTGTGCAGCCTGTAATGATCTTCAGGGCTTTGTTTTGAATAGTCTGTAAGGTCTTATGATGTGTTTCAGCTACAGTAGGTTAGAAGCCCAGGCTGGGCTTGCGTATTCCATCACTGATCTTATGTATTGTTTATATACTGTGGTGGTAGTTTCTTTGTTGTGTCCAAATTTTGTGTGAGCAAGTGACCTGAGGGCGTTAAGTCTGGGTGTCAGTTTCTTTTTAATGTTTGTGGTGTGCTGTTTGAATGTCATATGAGTATCATATGTTACTCCTAGGATTTTGGGTGTGTGTGTATGTGTTAGGGGTGTGTTGTTTATGGTGAGTTGAGGGATGTATTCGTGTTCTCCTGTCCAGCTTGTGAGCAGGGTTGCGGTGGATTTGGCTGGGGCTAGATTAAGTCTGTTTGTAGTGCACCAGCCATGTAGTGTGTTGAGATAGGGTTGAAGGAGATCTGTTGCTCTTTTTGGGTCATGGTGTGTGCATGTGAGTGTTATGTCATCTGCATAGGATGCTAAGTTTATTTGGGGCGTATTGGGTGTAGTTATATCGTGCATGTACAGATTGAAGAGTGCGGGCGATAGGACGGATCCTTGTGGGACTCCGTTTAGAAAGTTTCTGATTTTAGATGACTGACCGGCAAAAGATGCGTGTGCACATCTGCCTGCTAGGAAGTTGGCCAGCCACCTTTTTGTGTTGTTGTGCATGTTTGTGTTGTAGATTTTGTTTGTTAGGTTGTGGCGGGGGATGGCATCGAAGGCTTTACTAATGTCGAGTGTGGCTAATAGTGATCTGTGTGGTGGTCTAGCTGAGTTGATGCCGTCAAAAGCTCTTTGTGTAAGGTCTGTGAGAAGAGTGTTTGTGGAGTGCAGTGGCCTAAAGCCATGTTGTGTTGGAGCTAGGGGTAGGTCAGGTGTAATTAGTTGTAATACTAGGCGTTCCATGACTTTGGAGGGGGAACAAAGGAGTGTGATGGGGCGGTGCGAGGAGGGTAGCTTGTGGTCTTTGTTGGGTTTGGGGAATGTGATGAGGTTACCATGCTTCCAAATTTCTGGTATTGTGTTGTGTGAATAGCTGTAGTTTGATATGTTAGTGAGTGCTTGTATGCCTTGTGGTCCCAGGTGTCTGAGGTGTATGTTGCTTATGTTGTCTAGGCCACAGGCGGGTGAGTGCTTGAGATTGTTGATGATATGCTTTGTCTGGTGATCGGTGAAGGGTGTATAGTCAGGGTCTGTGGGGAATTGTCTCTTACGTCGGATGACACGTCGGTCGTCTTTGTGAGGTTTTAGGTGGCTGACATGTGAGAAGTGATTGATGAGAGTGTTTGCTTGTTGTTTACATGAAGGAGTAGAGTCTGTTGTTGTGATTGCAGCATGTGATTGTGTTGTGTTGCTGTTGGAAAGTGTGATGCTGTTTAGTGTTTTGTAGATTTTTTTGGGGTTTGTTTTGTGATCAAGTGTTTGTAGGAAGTTATTCCAATTTAGTTTTTGTTGTTCTTGTATTTTGTTGTTAGTTTGGGTGTTGAGTGCTTGAATTTGTTGTGTGATGTCTTGTGTGTGGGGTGCTGGGGAGTGTTTCAGTATGTCGCGTTGTCTGATGAGGTTTTGAATTTCTGGTGTGAAGTTGGGGTTGTATCTTTTTCTGTTACCTCTTGGAATGTGTTTCTTGTTAGCGTTTTGGATAGTTTCATTGAGTATGTGTACAGCATTGTTGATGTTAGTGATGGGTGTACTGTTTAGAGTTGTGAAGTGTTGTTCTGTCTCATTTGTGAATGCTTCCCAGTTAGCTCTTTTATAATTGGTGTATGTGTGTTTGTGGCTAGCTGGGGTGAGTCTGGTTTTGGTGGTGATAATGATCGGGAGGTGGTCAGAGCCTAAGGTTCTGACCACCCTCCAGGATGTTGTGGGGGCGAGTTCTGGGGAGCAAAAGGTGATGTCTGGAGATGATGGGTTATAGAAGTACTTGTAGTTAATTACACAAATGCAAAGATACACATACAGGATGTGCAATAGGTCAAGACAAGTAAAAGACGCAGCTATACTGTATATTATGTAGACATTTTCTCACCATCAATCTAAGGACTCTTAACCGTGGAAAAGTTAATTATCTCTTGAATATCAACTCTTTATCATGACGGAATTTAAATGGTTATATTCCTAAACACGATTATATCAATACAATAATATAAACAAACACACACATTTGAAAATTATCTGATAACTTGTACCGTATAAGAGACTCAAAAGCATATTTTGTTGTTAATGCCATATTTGTTTGTTATTCTGGCTGTCCTTGGGTGCTTATATTCAGCTTAGGAAGAACTGTGGGAGTCAAAGAGTTACCGGTAATTAGGAGAGCGTGTATCCCTTTCATTCCCGTAGATCCTTCCTAAGCCGAATAAAATGGTGTCATGAAAACCAGAATAAATTAAAAACAGGAATTAAATTGGTGGCGTGAAGGATAAATAACAGCACAGAGGAGCCCATATGACAAAGGAAGATGGAGGAGAGCATGTGGGGAGATGGACGGCACGGCATGGTATGTTTTTGGCAATGCTAAAATATACACTGACAAAAGAATGGATGAGAGATTTTATGTGAGAATGGCGACAGACAGAAGGGAAGAACAATTTACAGTAAGTAAGATAAATAACATAAGCAGTAGGATTAACATGACAAATTTAAATAGATAAAACCCACCTGACTCATGGCTACTGCAAGTCGATGAGTATATAAAGTACACAGAGTTTTACTTGAGATGAACAGAATTACGGTCTGGAGCTTCGTCCAAAGAATTCGCTAGGGGTGGAGTCAGAGGATAAGTGCAGCTACGTTCTGTCATGTCTCAGCGTAATCCTCATTGATTTGTTAAAACAATATATGCTTTGGAAAGAAATGCGAATGTCTATATTGGAAATAATGAAGGACACAAAGCAAGAAGAAAGAGAGCTGAAAGCCAGGCAAGAACTATTTGAAAATATTAAGAACATTGAATGAAGACGAAGATAAGTGAAACAAAATTACAAAATATTATGAGAAAGCACATGAGGAGGTTGAAGTCAGTGAGAGAGAGAGGGGGGGGGGGGGACTAGACAAGGGTGGTTACAGAGGTCAAGTTGAGGTAGGTTAAGGAGGGGTGGGATTTTGAGAGTTGTAAAGGAGGATGGGAGGTGAGGTAAGGGATAGTAAAGCCAAGGATAGAACAGAGTTTGAGAGTTGTAAAGGAGGATGAGAGGTGAGGTGAGGTAAGGGATAGTAAAGCCTAGGATATACCAGAAGAACAACAATATGGGATAGAGGAAGACAAGGTAGGACAAGGAGAAAATATAAAGAATAGTGGCTAATATAAATATTAAATATATATACAGTATATATATATATATATATATATATATATATATATATATATATATATAGAGAGAGAGAGAGAGAGAGAGAGAGTATAGTATATCTTTTTCATTATATGTTCCTGTTATTTTCCAGACTTGAGAATGGGTACACTAAGGATGGGGTATGGAAAGTGATTGGCGAGATGGTGACGGTGAGCTACCATAGAATTGGTCGAATCTGACAGTGGACCTGCTAACAAGATCCGACAGTGAGCCCAGCCCAGAGCCTACCACACATTCAGTACTGGCACTGTCCTACGAGATCACCATGATAATAAATTTAGAGGTAATTTATGGTCAAAATATACCCATTTAGATTAACCCTTTTAGTAAGTTGGCGTAATTTGGTTAACATTAGACCATATTATCCAGTTTTGAATGGATCTGTAGGAGTCAAAAGGTTAATATGAGTCATACAAAGGGAAGAAAGGGGGAAAGAGGAAGGATTAATATGATGGGAGAGGCAGTAAGGTTAGAAAGTTAAAATGGATATTGATGAAAATCTGGGGTCGAGTATAAATGAAGGGTGGCCGAGGCAAAAAATCAGAGGAATGTAATGATGGTAAAGGATGGCAGGGGGGTATGAGCAATGGAGGAATGTAAAAGATGGATAGGTAGATAACGGACCAACAGGGAAGACATGGGAAATAAGAGATAGAGAGAAGGATGACAGGGACAGGAGGGATTATAGGAGGATGACAAGATAAATTAAGGATGAAAGAAAAGAAGAAATAGAGAGAAGGATGGCAGGTAAAGAAGGAATGAAGAGGAGTATGACAGGGAAAACAAAGGATGGCAGGGGGAAAGGACCGATGGAGACAGTGAAAGAAGGGATGAATAGAGAATGACAGGGAAAACAAAGGATGAAAGGAAAGGCCATATAGAGAGAAGGATGACAGTGAAAGAAGGGATGGATAGGAGAATGACAGGAGAAAGCAAAGGATGGAAGGGGATAGGAGAGATAGAGATAATGATGACAAGGCCAGGAGGGATGAAGAGGAGGATGACAGGGGAAAAAATGAAGGATGAGAAGAAAGGAGAGATAGAAATTATGGATGACAGGGAATGCAGGAATGAAGAGGAGAATGACAGGGATAACAATGATGGCAGGGGATAGAAGAGATAACAATAATTATGACAGGGACAGGAGGGATGAAGAGGAGGATGGCAAGAAAAACAAACAAAGGAAGGCAGAGGAAAGGAGAAAAATATATGAGGATGGCAGGAAAAGGAAGGGTAAATTGGAGGATGATAGGGAAAAGGAAGGATGACACAGGAAAAGATACATTAAGATAAGGATGACAAGGGAAGGAGTGATGAAGAGGAGGATGACAAAGAAAACAAAGATAACAGAGGAAATGATACTACATATGAGGATGTTAGTCATGAACAGTAAGGGGGATCAAGGGGTAAGGAAGATAAAGATATTTTTATAGTAATGGCTAAGTGGTAAACTATATCACGGGATTAATGGAGTAAGGGAAGTCAGGGGTAATACAAATATAAATAGATGCAAAAGGCCAGACTAAGGGGTAATACAAATGGAGATAGGTGAACAAAGGGAGACAAGGTGATCAGGGAAACATAAGGGGATAGTGAGAGCAGTTGTGATAATAAGAGGAATGTGCCTGGGAAATAAAGAGGTCATGCAAGGAAAAGGAAAATCAGGAGTAAACGTGAAGAGATAAATACTTGTATTCCCAAACAATTATTTCCCTTCGCAGCACCTGATACCGAACGAATAATTTGGGAATGACTGATATTTACAGAGAGTACACGGATTAACGTTCCCATTTTTAAGGGTAACGTCAATTTTTCAAGATATTTCGTCCACAAACGGCACTGCGATAGGAAATATCTGTTTAGAAATACAAGCAAAAGACATACAGGTGATAATATGTGAACTAACGCTGGAAAATTAAATGGTGAGGACACGATTAGATTACAGGTAAAGGAATGGGGATAAAAAGGGTGATAAAGAACTAAAATGCATGATAAATGAAACTGAAATGGGGTTGGGATATTATACAGGCAAAGGATTAACCCATAGAGGATTATGACGTGTTTTGTTAGTCTATTCTGGCTATCATTAGACGATTTTAAACATCTTAGGAAGGATCTGTAGGAATGAGAAGGGTAAAGACTATCTCACTTATACCCTTCCTAAATGAATAAAATCGTCTAATAATAGCCAGAAAACAGAACACATATGCGTCATCGTATTTTTGAAAGGGTTAAAGGAACGAAAGAAGGGAAGGTGGGGGAGGGGGTAATCTCGAATTCTCAACCCAGACAACTTTTTGTACGCAGGTGATGTGCCTTTGTCCGAGGGCACGGCTCAGAGAAAGGAAATGAAAGGAAGGAAATAGAAGAGAAAGAGAGAGAGAGAGAGAGAGAGAGAGAGAGAGAGAGAGAGATTCAATAGTAACACAACTTAGCAAGTAGATACGATAACATATTAGGCATGGAATATAATGAGATTACATGAAAAGTAAGAATATGAAATGTGACGTTGGAGATGAGCAAAAAGTGTAATATAAAGGAGAAACAAAATTTAAAGAAAAATATAGAATGGAGGAAAAAAACGGTGAATGGTAAGAATGAACTAGACAATATTGAAAGACAGGCGAGATGAGAAATAGGACAGAAAAAGAAGAGCAGAGGAACATTATGAACAGAAACAATGCAACAATTAATAAAACGATACAATAAACAAGGTTCTTGAAGGTGAAAATAAATAAAATATATAAATATATTGTATAAACGAATATAATAAAAAAAAATTCTCTCTCTCTCTCTCTCTATATATATATATATATATATATATATATATATACAGTATATATATATATATACATATATATATATATATATATATATATATATATATATATATATATATATACTGTATATATATATGTGTGTTGGTAAAGCCAGGTAATAAATTTTCTTTAATACATACGAGGTTGAAAGAAATGGCAATTTCTGCGTTGGAAATTTTATTATTCAAAGTTTCCAGGTCTCTGATGAGTTTTCGCTGGGTGGCAGGAAGTAGATGAAGGAGATGAGCAAAATTCATGGTGGTACAGGGTTACATTAAAGTACATGAAGATACAGGATATACGACGCGTTTCACTGGACAACCAGCATTATCAAGTAAGGAAGGAATGATATAAAAGGTAAACAGGGAGGGTATATATAGAGGGTGGAGGATCAGAGGAGGCGGAAAACAGGGGGCAAAAGTCTGCTATTGGTGGAAGGGTAAACTAGGAGAGAGAAAGGGGGTAACCGCTTCACGCATGCGCACTGGATGCGGGATGGTGGTCAGTAGGTGGGGTCGAAGCTGATTGGCTGCGTGTCGAGGGGCGTGGCCTAAGTTGTGTGGCGCCTGCAGAAGACGAAGCTGAAGGAGGTAGCGCGGGGGGCTGCGTCAAGGGCACCGGGGGGCGAGGAGGGGTGTTAGCTCCTGTAGGGTAGTGCCTTTTGGCAGAAGGAAGGATCTGAAGGTCCAGAGTTTGGTTGTTGATGTTGGGATGTAAGGCTTGGATATATAAAGCTTCGAGTATAGGTAATCTCCTTGGGTCACTTTCTTTATCGAGTATGGTGGTGTGTTTCTCTAACTCGTTGCGTGTGAGGTGAGGGTGGTTAGGGGTGAGATAGTGGTCTTTGATGGCTCCAGCCTGAAGTTGAAGAGTTAACCGACGTGAAAGACGAGTCTGCGTCATACCAATATAGGAATGAGGTCCACAGTCCTCATAATTACAGGTATGTTGGTAAATGACGTGATCGTCGGTCATCAGGCTCTTTTATCTTGGTGGAGGCTGGTTTGTTGCGGAGAACGAGGTTGGAGGTCTTGGGGGATTTGTAATAAATTATTAATTTGATTTTGTTTTCCGGGTTGGTTGGGTGGACATGCTTGGAGATTATTTATTTTAAGACGGCCTCGTAATTTTTGTGTTCAGAGGACATGTAATTGCGGTAGAAGATCTTAATTTCATTGGGGGGGGTCAATGTTGGGAGGGCTTTGGGTGTACCATTTTTCAAGATGGTGGTTGATGGTGCTGACATCTCCAGCACCATCAACCACCATCTTGAAAAATCTCTCCACACCTGGCAGCAACACCTCTACCCTCTCTCACCATGGCCACCCAGGAAGAACCCACCACCTTTTCTGGAGTGGTTAAGTGGTTTCACCAAAAGAGGGGATTTGGATTCATCACCAGAAACCAGGACAAAATTGATTTCTTCATCCACAGGAAGAACGTTGTGCCTAACATCGATAGCACAACGAAGTCACTAGGTGAAGGAGAAAAAGTGCAATTTACAACCAAGGAGGGAAGGAAGGGCAAGGAGGCAACAGGAGTAACAGGACCCCATGGCAGACCAATAAGGCGCTCCAAACCATCACAAGGAAGGCAGAAGCAACCCGCTACCACCGGATTGAAGTCTGGCCTCAAGACTGACATCATTACAGTCATTGTCCACACAGCCATTGCTCTTGCTGGGGACGATCGAGGCCAACTTTCTGTGCTTTTGCCTGCTCTTCTGGCTGCCAATGGCCTGCCTACCATCATCATCCCTCCAGACCTCCTTGCCCGAAGAACAACCGAGAAGCCGCACAAAAAGAAGCCTTCCAACTCTCAACTTCTGCCTCGACCACTCTGCCTTCAGAAGACTCGAACACCTAGAGTCCAGGAGGCAGCAACTTCAACACCGAGCCTGCATAACGTCACCGGACCAGCAGCAGCCTCGACTCCAGCACCTGCCACCCTTCAAGATCCAGTGGCAACCAACTCCTCTACTTCGTGTGAATACTCCGACTCCACCATAGGAGAAGACGTCGATGTGGAGGGGATGGAGGAAGGAGACGAGGATGTTGACTTGGTGACTGCCAGCACTACACCATCCCAGCGAGCTGAAGATCTACTACAAAAACTCAGACAAGCTAAGGAATCAGGTCTAGAGTTTCCTGAACACCTTGAAGAAAAGTGGAAGAAACTTCAACAATTTATAAACTCAAAATAACTACTACTCCATCAACATCAGTGGCCTTCCAACACCAACATCAACTGCCTCTCCACACCAACACCACGTGGCACTGCTGCTCCAGACATGCTGCTATCAACAAAAAACTCAAGAAAAATAGCAAGGACAGTCCTCCATCTTTTACTCTTCGACTTCGCTCTTCATTTCCATCTTTACTTCTCTCTAAGTCTTAGAGACCTCTCATCTCCCCAACTTACCTTGTAATTGTAATTGTAATTGTTTATATCATTCCTGCCTTACTTGATAATGCTGGTTGTCCAGTGAAACGCGTCGTATATCCTGTATCTTCATGTACTTTAATGTAACCCTGTACCACCATGAATTTTGCTCATCTCCTTCATCTACTTCCTGCCACCCAGCGAAAACTCATCAGAGACCTGGAAACTTTGAATAATAAAAATTTCCAACGCAGAAATTGCCATTTCTTTCAACCTCGTATGTATTAAAGAAAAAAAATATATATATATATATATATATATATATATATATATATATATATATATATATATATATAAAGTATATATATATACTGTATACTGTATATACCGTACTACAAAATAAAAGGAATGAAAACTTAAGAAAGCGAATATTGTAGAGAGAGGATTGATAATCATGGAAGGACACGAGAAATTAAAATCTCTCTATATAATCATTCAACCAGTTTCCCTTCAACACGAGCTCAACAGGTCCAGGATATTTCATGAAACGAAATAAAATTATAAAGGGGGTAAACGTAAAATAAATAGATAGTTAATCAACAGTGACGGTCAACAACATAAAGGTAAATCAATGTAATGACAAAAATACAGTATACATTCTTTATGACAAGAGTGAAAACATGACATGAAGCTTGATGATACTCGCGCGCGCACACACTAAGATAAACAACCCTCTCGCCCTCTCTCTGGAATATATCCCAGTACAGAAGTAAATCTCCCCACCCTCTCCTGTAATAGTGTAACGCCTCTGAGTGTGGTCAGTGATCATATATACATACATACTCACTCACCCACTCACACTCACTCGCTCATTCACTCACTCACACTCACTCACTCTCTAGTACATCCTAGTAAAGAAGTAAATCCATCCACCCTCTCCTGTTATAGTATAATGCCTCAGAGTGTGGCCAGAGAGCAAGCCTTTATGATCTCCTATTTCCGTAGAGTGGAGGGGGTTTGGCTCAATCCTTACCAGACACATAATATGGGGGTAATTTATGGTGTGTGTGTGTGTGTGTGTATGTGTGTGTGTGTGTATGTGTGTGTGTGTGTGTGTTTAATATACAGTTAAATGAATGGATACATAGATAAGAGAGAGAGAGAGAGAGAGAGGGGGGGGGGGGGGGAGGTATGCGTGTGCCTGTGTTTTACGTTTCACTGCAAAGTCTTCGTCTCACAGATTTGCACAACAGGTGAAGCTTGTGATTGTGGGAGGCTACACTGGGACTAATTTAGGGACTGTCTGTTTCATCGTGCTCTAAATGGCTATAGCCGTATCATATTTACTTGGCAATTATTTCCGCCGTTCTTCTCAAAGTTGCTACTAATGAATTCTATTTGGGTTTATTTTATGCATACAATACAATTATAGTGTATTTTTCATTATTTAGCTTCTATGGCCACTGCACACATCACTACTAACAAATCAGGTTTATTCATAATCATACTAAAGAGGTGAGGTTTAGCTGACAATCATAATGACATGACTTATAATGCCTTTTTCCTATTCACTGATAGTTACTAATATTTTTTCAACTGCCAGTCAGAATCGTTTATTAATAACGACGAAATTAATTTGATCCTTAACACCAATCTACACATTAATCCTAGTTTTGACTGGTCATGTTGTGTCAGTACCTCTTATGATAATATTAACCCATTCTGTACCGGTGATATTGTGTCAATTATATTCTAGCAACTACTAAACGATTGTATTCAGTTTAAATAAGGTCCTAGCTATAAACTGGCTTCAAACTATCTCATTTAGCCTTACTTTACTACCATAGATACCTCTTAATCCGCACAAATTCGTCTAAACGTAGCTAGAATAAAACTTAAAACACGGCGCCGGTACAGGAGGGGTTAAATGGTCATTCTGAATTAACTACGCATAATCTAGTGGCATAATAACTCACTGAATTAACATTATAATTCAACTTTCACCAATACCCTTTCATAACATCCACACGCGAGGGCAGATGTACACATGCATACTTGACCCCACACACGCACACTGGATTTCATTAACGGAGATATTATGCCATGTACGTAAGAAATATAGTTCCATGACATAAATCACTAGCGACTATTGAAGAAAAGGTTTAGTGTCTCAAAGGCGCAAACTATATCTCCCAAACTAGCTCTCACTAGCTCTCACACACACACACACACACACACACACACACACACGAGGAAGCTCTCACCACCCTTGGCATACCTGCACTTTCAACCCACCACTACAACACACTCAAGCAGTTTGCATCTAAGCTACTTGTTCACCCACGACACAGAAACTTACTTCCACCAGACGCCCCTAGACCAACACGTGCAGCTCGCTCGACACTTCAACACACTCCAACCAATAAGGGCAAGAACTGACAGATACAAAAATAGTCCTATCCCAACCATTGTAAATATTATTAATAATGTGTAATGCCGGCCTGTCACACCATATATACGCGCCCTCCTTTAATAATGTATGCATAAGTGTGTGTGCGTGTGTGTATTAGAATATATGTATGTATTTGCTTGAGTTTGTTTATGTATATGTGTGTATATGTATATGTGCATTTATGTATGTACAGTATATGTGTATGTATGTGTGCGTATATGTGTATGTATGTATGCGTTAATTATCTATGTATGTATGTGTCTATAGTGTATACTGTTTGTGGTTCGAGGCTCGAGCCCGGCTGAGAGTATTCTATCACACACACACACACACACACACACACACACACACACACACACACACACACACACCTACACTGAAGAATGTCCCATATACTATAATTCCCCCCAGCTGTCTCTCCTTTTTTTTATTTTCTTCTTTTGTTCTCTACCTAGGGTTACCTCCCATTGTAGTAGGCTTTACCTGACCCTACCTGTACGGACCCGTAGGCCATTTCGCCTTAACCCTTTTCAAACTCCTTTTTTGATCTCTTTAGACGTTTGACATTCCATTCTAATTGGCTTTACCTGACCTACAGTCCGTTGTCCCATTAACCCTTTTCCAATTCCCTCATTTAATCTCTCCCAAGGATTTAACTCCCATTATTAGCCTCACCTGACCCTACCAGAACAGTTTTTGTATGTATGTATGTTTGTTTGCATACGTGAGCGTTTATGTATACGGGCATGTGCACACTTACTGCATGTTCTTATGTTCTTATATATGTATGTATATATATATATGCGTATTTATGTGTGTACGTATGCGTATATATGTATGTTCTGTATATATATGAGTAAAATAAATGTGTACTGTATATGCACTGTAAATCACTTACTCTCATGGTTAATTTATGATAATTTGTATTTTGCACTAGCATAATTATTGTATTAATTTCTTGTTTTAATGTAAAGTATATTATACTCACCCATTGTAAACTGAGCTTACCATTTTCATATCTGCATATCTCATGTTCATCCACTAATTGTAAAATGTGTATTTTCAGCTCATGAGGCTGCCATTCTTTAATAAACCGTTTATTATTATTATTATTATTATTATTATTATAATCACACACACACACACACACACACACACACACACACACAGAGTAATGCACTGTTACGTATGACGCCCCCACGACCGATGCCCAGTAAGTTTCTCGAGTGCAGCAGGTTCCCCGTGGGAATTCGGAGCCCCCCGAGTAATGACTGATATTAGGAGCGGATATTAACACATTCAATACCAGTGATGACGTCCTATAGTATGTATTGTGGCAACTATTAGACGATTTTATTCAGATTAGGAAGGACCTCTAGCAATGATAAGGCTTCAAACTACCTTAACTCACCCATTTGACTACCGCAGATCCTACATAAGCTGCATAATATCTTTTAAATATGGCAAGAATAAATAATACCACGTCGCTGGTACTCAAGGGTTAAGAGTACAGTAGACCATAGTTACATAATAACGCTATTAGCCAATCAGCATACTTGCTTTATATATTATTCTGGTTACCGAGTACACTTGCAGCCACAACCATTCCAAAAGAACAATTACATGCTACATATACGTGAAGAATAAGAAAGCGATGAAGGTTAGTGGTATCTGCCGCAGGGCAGATACATAAATACATAAAAAAAAAAAAAAAAAAAATATATATATACAGTATATATATATATATATACTGTATATATATATATATATATATATATATATACACAAAATAAACCCAGAATAATAGATAAATTAATACAATTAATATAAATAATAATACGGTAACAAAAAAATAAAACAAATAAAACAGAGAGGGGACAGTTCGCACATAAGGAAAAACCTGTCAAAATTAAGAAGGGCGAGAGTTTAGAGCCAACATGTTAATTGCTGCTGTCACTTGAGATCATAGCCAGGGTTATGATATTCTCACTCACTCACTCTCTCTCTCTCACTCACTCACTCTCACTCACTCACTCACACTCTCTCTCTCACACTCTCTCTCTCACACTCTCTCACACTCACTCACTCACTCACTCTCTTTCTCTCTCTCTCTCTTCTTTTCTATCCTTTCCTTCAACTTTCCTTTTCTATCGGATATGCCATCTCTACTAGAATTAAGTCCTGACCACCTCGTTTGGATCGTAAGGTCTGTGTGGCCAGTGTATCTATGTAAATCTATGTAAATCTCTCTCTCTCTCTCTCTCTCTCTCTCTCTCTCAGTGCACCCGATCCTCTAGGGTCATATTTACTGGGTCAGACAAAGGGTATGGGTCATAGGTAGATCTTGGTATGGGGGACAGTTCCAAGTCAAGACAGCCACATCATTTACTCGTATCATGTCCCTTTAGAAGTGTTTTTCTTTCTTTTTTAATCCCACTGTACGATAATATTAAGTTAGCAAACACAATTTAGCAAGAAGCTATTGGACTTGAGAGGTTAAAAAGGGGTTCAAAATATTCTTTAACTCATCACATTTTCTTCCTAAGCTGAAAACGTCAACGTAAACTTTACCTTGAGCTACCTATTCTGTACAAGTTGTATGTGCATAATATAGCTTAAATAGACACCAATCATATACTATAACAAAACGGGTTCTTAGTGTGGTCAATATTTATCTGCACACATTTTAGAAAGCTTCACTAATTTTGCATTCGTTACGGAACACGGACAACAAGAATCGTTAATATGCTTTAAAATCCGGAAAATAGGTTCGAATTGTTACACAAGACAATAATAACACACTTATTATAATCATGCACTAGGTTTGTTCTACATTGCACACGCGAACTTACGGAACACTATATCTACATCCTGAACCAGGAAATTAGTTATGCCTCTTAATTATATAATTATTCGTTAGCTGGTAAATTTTAAGAAAATTGGACTATTATTTCTGTCAGTTTTATCGAGCTGCAATATTTGTTAGCATCACGAACAGTTAAATTAGCCCCTCCAGGTTACGAGGAAGGTTCTCTTAATTAATTTGGATATTAGTGATCGATTTTATGTAGTTTAGGAAGGATCTCTAGTAATGCAATGGGACAAACTAGAAGGATCTCTAGTAATGAAAGGGGAACAAAATCTTACTCCACTAATTCTCACAATTATTTCTAAGATTAATAAAATAGTGTAATACTGTATAGTAGTCAAAATAGAATGCAACAGTGCGTCATATTGTACTAATGAAAGTAGAAAACTATATCAATTAACCCTCTAAAACTCATGATGTCTCCCTAAGCTTAATAAAAGTCTGATTGTACCCATAATATAATATACACGTGTTTCATAGTATACTGAGAGGGTTAAGCCGGTGTCACACGAGTACTTTGGCAGAGGATGTATAGGAGTCACAGTTTCCGAGAACAAATGTAGCTATTATTTTGTCTACCATTTGGCAATTTTTGCTTTCGTTATGATTGTACTGCGTATCTTCAGAGCTATTGGGTCCAGTCGTATTTACTATTATTGTAATAGACAATGAATGGAGGAAGGAAAACAAAGACGTAAACAAAAGTATAATGCAAGAATAAGCATACACAATCAATCAATATAGTATGATAATTTGTAGCGGATCAAGGCTCAGATACACGTAGCCAAGAAACTTACTCAAGTCATGCAGGCTTTAGTTCCCAAATAAGAAATAATTCTATAGCAACTTTCTTTTCTTATTTTATTTTAAGTTACATTTTATTTTATTAAAACACGCAGCCAAGTAGAGGAGTGAAGAGGGTTATTAGCGAGTTAAGACCATTATCACGGCACAAATGTACCAAGAAAACACGTGAATAAATATGGAGTGGGGAATTTACTGTGAGTTACCCTCCCATGGGGGGCAATTACCAGGCAAATTGGCACGGATTATTATTAGTCTGTCTCCCCCTCTCTCTGTAATTCACACATCTCTCTCTCTCTCTCTCTCTCTCTCTCTCTCTCTCTCTCTCTCTCTCTCTCTCTCTCTCTTATACCAAATACTATCGACATGATATAAATATATGAATAAATACAATCATAAGTAATACATATCTAATTACAATGTATATACATGCATGTACAGCCCAGGGTGTTCAATATATGTCAACTTACTCCTTCAGTAAAGAAAAGAAAAGAAAATTATATATATATATATATATATATACAGTATATTTTATACTGTATATATATATATATATATATATATATATATATATATATATATATATATAACTGCCTGTAGGATTAATAACGGACCCAAGTTTCCTGAGGGCTGGAGAAACTTCCCATCCGTTCATAAACCAGCCCCGAGCTTTTCCAATGGGGTGATATTTTTTGGACAGTGATCGAAATTAATACCTAGGTTGTCGGTGCGCTTTCTACGTGTACTTACTCTAGTTGTATTGCGGGAGTGAGCATGCTCGTTATTTCCCGCCTCCTATATGTGTAGGTGTTATATGTATCGTTGGAATGGCTGTGGACGTGTGTGTAGTCTGTATTTTAGCCAATTAGCGACATCGGAAACGAAGGCTTAGGGTGGATCTGTATGGTACCATTCTCACTATAGACGGTACCGTCTCGCCCGAAGGCTTAAGTAGCCATCAGCTTAGGTGAACCATATGATACCCATCTCGCCTTGTACCATTTTTGCCAACCCCAGATGGGACGTCACAACGTCGTCCACTTATTCCAGGTACCTATTTACAGCTAGGTGAACTGAGGCTAACACATGAAAGGAGACTAGCCCAATTTGTCTCCGCCCGGCCGGGGATTGAACCCCCGACCCCTCGTGTGTGAGACGAGAGCTCTACCTACTAGGCTACGGGCTGTGTGTGTGTGTGTGTGTGTGTGTGTGTGTGTGTGTGTGTGTGTGTGTGTCGCGAGGCCAGTTCGCTAGTTAAAAACCCTCCCCAGGCTGATTTGGAAGTCCACTTTTTCACCTACGGTGAAGAAAATCGCTTGTCTCTGATCCGCTATTATTCTAGACATAGTACTGATGTGTGACGGCAAAGATTTACTAAAATACAATATACTTATAAACACTGTCCATGTTATTTGTTCTGGTCTACTATAATATTCACATTGATTGTGACTATACATATCTATAATCAAATATTAAAGTTTAAAACACTAAACACAGTTATCATTTAACAAAAATCTTCAAATTTTGATAGTTAATTATTGTGTTTACATTAGCAATGTTACAATAGTCAGTATGAATGGATGTAACCTAATATCGAGGTTTACGCTATTAAACATAACTTACCAAACATTATGTTCTAGTATCTATGAAAACAGGTTTACGCTATTAAACATAACTTACCAAACATTATGTTCTAGTATCTATGAAAACATAACTTACCAAACATTATGTTCTAGTATCTATGAAAACATAACTTACCAAACATTATGTTCTAGTATCTATGAAAACATAACTTACCAAACATTATGTTCTAGTATCTATGAAAACATAACTTACCAAACATTATGTTCTAGTATCTATGAAAACAGGTTTCTATAACATGAGCATTCGCAAACACAAAATTTAACCAGTCACATTTTTTATCAACTTGGATATTATTTGGAATATGTTTTATTTAATATATAATAATATACACATCTAACAAATATTCAAAGATCTAGCATTATTAACAAACCATTTCAACGATAGGTTTAAATTAAAGCTTATGTAATAATATATATCATGCTAAAGTTGGGGAAAGCACCAGGAACAGATGGAGTGTGTGGGGAAATGTTGAGGTATGGTGGTGAGATAGTGATAGAATGGGTATGGAAAATGTGCAAACTAGCATGGGAGAAGGGGAGTGCACCCGATGACTGGAAGACTGGAATAATAGTCCCCCTATATAAGGGCAAAGGGGAAAGAGGAGTGTGTGGTAACCACCGAGGAATATGTCTTCTAAGCGTAGTAGGGAAGGTATACAGTAGGGTAGTGATTGAGAGAGTGAGAGTGAGAACGGAGAAATGGATAGGCGACGAGCAGGGAGGCTTTAGGAAGGGAAGAGGATGTGTAGATCAGATTTTTACCCTGAATTGTGTTGTGGAGAAGTATCTGGAGAAGAAACAAAAGGTGTATGTTGCCTTTATGGACTTGGAGAAGGCCTATGACAGAGTGGATAGAGAAGGTTTGTGGAAAGTACTTAGAATATATGGAGTAGAGGGCAAGTTGCTGAAAGCAGTGAAGAGCATGTATGAGGGTGCAAAGGCGGCAGTACGTGTGGAGAGTGAGCAGAGCGAGTTCTTTGACCTGAATGTTGGTTTGAAACAGGGGTGTGTGATGTCCCCGTGGTTGTTTACTGTATATATGGATGGAGTTATGAAAGAAATACTATCAAGAGCAGTGGATGTTGGTGTATCGCTGAAAAGGGAGGGAATTGAGTGGAAGCTACCTATACTGCTGTTTGCGGATGATACAGTTCTGATGAGTGATAATGAATGGGAGTTGCAGGGTCTGGTAAATGAGTTTGGAACAGTGTGCGAAAAACGGAATTTGAAGGTAAATACGGGGAAGAGCAAGGTTATGGTCTTCGAAAGGGGTGAAGTCACAGAGTGTGAGGTGAAGCTGAACGGTCAGGCTATGGAGATCGTCAACTCTTTTAAGTATCTGGGCAGTGTTTTGAGTAAAGATGGGACTATGGTTGAAGAGGTGCGGGAGAGGGTACAACAGGGGAAGAGGGTTGTAGGAACGCTAAAAGCAGTAACAAGAAATAGGGTGGTCAGTATGGAAGTGTAGAAGTCCTTGCATGACAGTGTGGTAATCCCGACACTGACTTACGGAAGCGAAGCATGGACGTTGGTTGAGAGACTCAGACCAAGAGTGAGAGCAGTGGAAATGAATTACTTAAGGAGTGCGTGCGGAATTACATGGAGGGATAGACAGACTAATGAGGAAGTAAGAAGGAGGTGTGGTGTGGAGGTAGATGTGCTGGAAAGTGTGAAAAGGAACAACTTGAGATGGTTCGGCCATATGGAACGTATGGAAAGCGAGAGAATGACTAAGAGGGTGTACGAGAGCGAGGTGGAGGGACAGAGGGGGAGAGGTAGACCGAATATGAGGTGGAAGGATGGAGTGAGGAACTACATGAATGAAGGTGGTGCTGGTTGGGGGGAGGGGCGTCGACTGACTGGGGACAGAGGTGCATGGGGGCGGTTCGTTCGTGGCCACCCCTTCGGGGATCACGGCGTCAGGCAATAGATAGATAGATAGATGCTAAAATTATTATTATTTGAGTACTCCTCATATAATTAATTTAAATAATTTAGAATTGCGTTACAACTGAATATGTATTGCTTAAAATAATAATGAACTGTGTGTAACTTCATTATTTTCTTAGTCAATATGCTGAACCTGTCCGTCTACTTATTAGTCTGTCACTCAACACTAAATATATAAAAGGTTATCCTTTTAATATGCCAATCTAATAAATATTAAGTTACACATGCTTAGTGTGCGGAATTTCGGTGAGTATCTTAGGTTCGAGTCCTACACGTTTTCATTACTTTCATTGATTTCACTAGTTCTAGGTCTATTTGTAAATTAATTGGTGGGTTGGTGAAAACAAATATGAAAATATACTGTACATGTTTAGTTGTTTGACCTACTACAGATATATACAGTATTTTGCTCTACAGTTACATAATTATATCGTTCGGTAACTTGTTGTTGAGAAGCCTACCAAGTAACAACACAATATATCAATCTATCAGCTCTTTCTCAAGTCGTTGTGGGAACTTCAGACCTTAAACGACCAGATGTCACCCCCATCACTTTATCATGCTGAGGTTTCTTGATTCTGCCAATTTAAATTCACAACAGTAAATTATTATACAGTACAGCTGTAAGCCATCCCAACAGTACGATAACACTCCCATGCACCTCGCACACTGTACACACCACTGGGCGGTTGTGAATGAAGGAGACATAAGGCAAAGCTGCCTGTAACAAGCGTCTCCCCAAAAGTTGAAAGTGACAGAGCCAAATTCAAGGTATGTTAAGAGTCAAAATGGTTGAACACACGGAGCTTGAAGCAGTTTAAGTGATAGGATGAAGGAAGGACAGATTGAGGGAGAAAGTTTCAAAGCTTACTTATTGAGTAAAAGAAAGACTAGGAGAATCGGTTCACTCTTGGAAGTATGGGAAGGCAAATTTGTTAGCCTAGGCGACAAACTAAAATACTTTGCTCGAAAATGGCCAAAGCAAGCAAAATCATCAATATTAAATAGAGTACAAATATCGGTAACCAACAAGACGTTGGATACGATAGTGTTAAATTCCTGGATGGAGCAAACATAGCATACATGTGTCAGTCTCCAGACTATACACCTGTTCATGTCTCATATACTACTGTGGTACTCAAAGGTGTAAGCACTGCAGGACCTCTACAAACTCAAACAATTACTGCCCAGCCAAAGAAAATTGTATATAAGACATACAAATATATATATATATATATATATATATATATATATATATATATATATATATATAGAGAGAGAGAGAGAGAGAGAGAGAGAGAGAGAGAATACAAAGGAAATCAAGCAACAACAGATCTAGTGACCCTTCTAGGCTGCTTGTCTAGCAGTAACTATCTACCCTACCCTACCCATATCTTACCCGATCTACCCTATCTTACCCTACCCAGTAACTATCGTCCAATTAGCTTAACCTCAGTTGTATGTAAAATGCTAGAAACGGTCATACGAGACAGACTCGTAAATCACTTAGAGGAAAATAACATACTTAAAGATACTCAACACGGCTTTCGTAAAAAACGTTCCTGTTTAACAAACCTCTTAGACTTCTTCCACGATATCCTCAACCTCTACGATGAGAGTAAAGCTGTAGATATTATATACCTTGATTTTCAAAAGGCCTTTGACAAAGTTCCCCACAAACGTTTACTGCTAAAACTAAAAGTGCATGGAATACAAGACGGTGTGTTGAAATGGATAGAAAATTGGCTCAGCGACAGAAAGCAAAGAGTAGTCATAAACGGTAAGGCATCTAAATGGACCAATGTAAGTAGCGGGATACCCCAGGGATCGGTATTAGGACCAATTATCTTTCTAATTTACATCAACGACATAGATGAGGGTCTCACCTGTACAATCTCAAAATTTGCTGACGATACAAAAATTGCAAATAGCGTACTCTCAAAAGAACAAGTTGACGATATGCAACACAATCTAGATAAATTGTCATGTTGGGCACAAATTTGGCAAATGAGTTTCAATGCGGATAAATGTAAAGTACTACATATCGGATACCTAAACGAGAAAGCAAACTATTCGATGAATGGCACTCAGCTTAAGAATGTAAACAGAGAAACCGATCTGGGAGTAACAATATCGAGTAACCTAAAACCGAGTCAACAATGTTCAGAAGTTGTTAAGAAGGCAAACAAAATAATTGGCTTTATAGGCAGGTCATTTGAGCATAAATCCAAAGAAGTTATCCTAACCCTTTACAATTCCTTAGTCCGCCCTCTTCTGGAATACTGCGTTCAATCCTGGTGCCCTTATTACCAAAAAGATATAAACAAGCTAGAACGAGTTCAACGTAGAGTTACCAAAATGATACCTAGCCTAAAGAACAAACCATACGAAGAGCGTCTTAGAGAATTAAATCTATTTCCTTTAACCCAGCGCAGATTAAGAGGTGACTTAATTCAAGTGGTCAAAATCATCAAAGGCATCGACAATATGAACTGTAGTAAGTACTTCACTATCGACCAATCTAATTACACGCGGGGAAACGGTTGCAAAATTATTGGTAAATCTTTTAACTCACACGAATCTAAGAATTTCTTCTTCAATCGAGTTGTCAACTTGTGGAATGGGCTTCCCCGAAACGTTATAGACTGCATCACCGTTGATTTATTTAAACTCCGCCTAGACAAATATCTCGCATCAAACCCGCGACTGACTGCGTTTGTAAATGAATAACTTTATTTTATCCCCCCCTCAGTTACTAACCCATCTGTCCCCTACTAACTTCCTAATCCTGCCACGGATATTAGTTCCAGGGCAGTAATTCCCTTTCCAATGTTCCCTTACCCACTCTAAACCACTGTTTGGACACTTGATCCTCAGTGTTTTGGAGGACAAGCAACCTAGAAGGGTCACTAGATCTGTTGTTGCTTGATTTCCTTTGTACTCCTTTGTACTCCAAGACACTGAGGATCAAGTGTCCAAACCTCATTAGTTTGGCGACAATAAGGCCCTTCACCCCATTAAGGTGTCAATATTTTCTGGTCGAACGATAACAAGCCTGTAATTAGGAAGACATCGGCCTTCAGCCAGGAATTGTTCTAAAGAAAAATGTTCACAATTAGCAGCTTCTACTGAGAGAGAGAGGAAAGTGAAAGTGAGAGTGAGTGAGTGAGTGAGTGTGTGTGTGTGTGTGTGTGTGTGTGTGCATGTCTCATGTCTAGCTTCTTGTGCGGATGCCAGCAGCTCCACCAACCATGACTCACACTCACTCACTCTCTCTCTCTCTCTCTCTCTCTCAGTAGAAGCTGTAAGTAGCACCTCAGTTGAGCAATTCCAGAAGAGAGTAAATACCAATTTGCAAACTCTGCAAAGAGTGTAGTGCAATGCATAATATCTCTCTCTCCACCTACAGTAAAGTATCTCCCGGGAATGGCCCCAAAGTCTTCAATATACTAACTATTCCTTGTAACGCCTTGTAACACAAAGATACACACACCACTCAATCTCTCTCTCTCTCTCTCTCTCTCTCTCTCTCTCTCTCTCTCTCTCTCTCTCTCTCGTATCGTGTCTCTGGACCATTGCCTGGAAGATACTGTACAGTACGGATTTTGTCGTCCAACAGAGCTAACACATTCAATATATTTATAATACATACAGTATACACATACACAATATCATACACAAACTTACAATTAATTACACATTAGCAGAAATATGCGGGCTCTCTCTCTCTCTCTCTCTCTCTCTCTCTCTCTCTCTCTCTCTCTCTCTCTCTCTCTCTCTCTCTCTCTTTCCCTGCCACTTTCACATTTCTCAAAGCAAGCACTTGTTTTTCCTGCACCCCTTCTTGCCCCCCCCCCCACCACCACCACCACTCCCTCCCTCCCCTCTGTGCTTTTCCTTCCTACCCCTGCAGGCAAACAATCAAACAATCCCCCCCCCACACACACACACACACAATAACAGAATTCCCCCGTCTTATCCTCCAACACACACATACACATAAACAATTCTCCCTGTTGATCCCCCTACACACACACACACACACACACACACACACACACACACACACACACACACACACACACACACACACACACACACACACACACACACTCACACTATCTTCACTTTCTTCAAATAGACTTCCACTCTTACTCAAACACTTCCTTCTTGCCTCCACTTTCTTCTCCCCGAGGTAGGAGACACTTTCTTGCAAATACATGGACAATATATTCTACACTTAACGCAATGGATCCTTCTCTAATTGCCAGGAAGCGTTTTTGCCGTTTTCTTTCAATGCAGCCAGCTAATATTTGCTTCGGGCTAAACCCACTTTCTTGCGATAACAGAGGCAAGGTATCTTCATATAACACTACCGATATAATTATGATGTAAAATGCTTAATAATTCTGGGATTGGATACGGACTACATTTTGATTGTTCGAATTATAGCCATGATCTTCTGCACAGACCTAAACATTTTAATACACACATCAGGATTTGTATTCTTTGTTTTAATTTATCTCTCTGTTTAAATCCCCTAATCGAGAACTTTTACACTTAATGCAACCAAACTGTTCTTGTGTCGAATTTATCTACGTTATGTTTGTTTTCTTGTGTTCACTATTTTATTTAACTAACCAACGTAATATCCTTAAAGGAAGTCATTTAACTAACCAACGTAATATCCTTAAAGGAAGTCATTTCCTCACCCGTACCATAAAACCAGGGAATATTTCCTTAACACAAATACCAATTAGCGATTTAACATAGCAATCACTTAACCTTTTATAACCCATAATGTATTTAACATAGCAATCACTTAACCTTTTATAACCCATAATGTATTCTTTCATTTCAGCCTGCATGTTAATAGACGATTTTATTAAGTTTATAAAGGGTCTGTGATAGTTAAAGGGATAATGGAGATAAAGTTTACTCCTTGGAGTACTAGATTTCCTTCCTCAGCTTTATAAAAGTGTCTAATGATATCCAGAATAAAATGGAAAACATAAAAAAAAAACGTTAAAATACTGAGAGGGTTAATCACCGCCAATCATTATAATACTAACTTCTCTCATACTCCACATTTTCCTGTTTATCATCTGGTCCACTCTTCATTACAGCATAACATTTAGTTTTTACTTTCGAAAGCTATATAATCTAGAAAGCTATATTATCTTGAAAGCCGTGTATTATATTTCCGAAAACGGAGTATCGTGAAGGATGACAAAGTGTTTCTACCTGTATGCCTGTCTATCTCTGTGCATTACATAATCCCCCCCCCCTCCCATATATATTCTCTCTCTCTCTCTCTCTCTCTCTCACTCTCACTCTCTCTCTCTCTCTCTCTTTCTCTCTCTCTCTCTCTCTCTCTCCCTCCTCACGATATACTGTAGAGCGGCGGGCCACTTACACACCCCATCATGCCAAGAGCCTACCCCGATACATTTCCCAAACCCTTCTTCCCTCTCCCTCCCTCGGCCAGCAGTATATTACCATCATTTTGCTGTTTACCACGTCGGCCGGAGAGCCTTTTTAAACTGGATAACGGACAACATTTCTTAGAACAAGTGGGCTGTAAATATCCACACCTATTCCTTGGCTGATTCCTCCCAAATGGTAGAAATAGTAGTTCTATTACTCTAGTCATTTTTTAGTTATGGGGGTTAGTAGTTAAAACTGTTAACCAATTTATTATGAATGGACTATAGACATCCATACCCTGTTCACTATAGGTATGTCAAAAATGTTGACTTAAAACTCTGTAACTCAAAATTACAAGAGTAATCCAGTAAATATTTCTACCCTCCTCAGCTCCCCGCCATGGAGTGGCTTCGGTCACCCAGGCTTTATTGTGGTCGGCAGGAAG
>JBAKBP010024644.1:0-34786 GCA_037953745.1 Lithodes maja
ATTAGTAATATTAGTATACCGGTACCAGTACACTTAAGGGGAGATTTCCACTTGAGGGATTTTTTTCTTGACCCCTTTCTCCCTCATGTTTAGCCCCATTACTTTTGATATTTTAAGTTTATTAGTTAGTTAGTTACCATTAGTTTGGCGATTTTAAGAACTTTTACCCCGCTTATGTCACTTTTAAGACCATTCGTGCCATTTAGGTGTCGATTTTTTCCTGGCGAGCGATAGCGAGCCTGTAATTTAAGAGGAACCGGCCTTCGGCCGGGACATTTTTCTACCGAAAAATGTACACATTTATCTTGAAAGGGGGTCAAGGGGGTGTAATTTCAAGCTTGATGGAGGTCTAGGAAACACACTAAAAACCTCCCCTTAACTATAGTCAGTTCATTCCAGGTTGGGCAGAAATCCTAACCCCGAACCTCTCATAACTCAAAAAGGATTTTTTTTTTTTCTATGTGATTGAGGGAGGCAAAAGGCAGAACTGCCTATACCGAGTGCCTCCCCCATAGTTGAAAGAGTGACAAGGCCAAAATCAAGGGACGTTCGAGCCCAAAATGCCTGGACACACGGAGTTTGAAGCAATTTAAGTCATAGGAAGAGGGAAAGACTGATGCTGGGAGAGTGTTCCAGAGCTCAACTGTTGAGTAGAAGAAAGTTTGAGAGTAACGTTTCACTCTTGGGTTAGAGAGTTGCACAGAGTATCCAGCTAATATTTCTACCAAAAATAGGACTACTTGGCTAGGGAATGAGTGTATAAATTGACAGATCATTTGCTCTAGCCCTTTTTGAGTTGCAGAGGTTAGAGGATACGATTTCTGGCCAACCTAGAATGAACGGGCTAATCCTGCCACGGACATTTGTCCCAGGGCAGTCTTCCCTTTCCATTTTTCCCCTTAACTACCGGTACCCGTACTGTTTGGACACTTGAATATCAGTGTTTTGGAGGGCAATCAGCATTGAGGAGTCACTGGAGCTGTTGTTGCTTGATTTCCTGTGTACTCCTTTGTACACTTCTAACTCCTCATCCTCCCCCCCCCCTCTCTCTCTCTCTCTCTCTCTCTCTCCCTCTATCCCCTTTTCACATCACAATTTTCGTAGCCACTATCACAACCCTTATCGATACTCTCTCTCTCTCTCTCTCTCTCTCTCTCTCATTGCTTTACCATATTAACCTTCCACTTTGAAGCAAATCCCATGTTAGAATTAAATCTGCACTGCCTAGTCGGGACCGCAAGCTCTGTGTGTATCTATGTAACTAACTCTGTCTGTCTGTCTGTCTATCTATCTATCTATCTATCTATCTATCTGTCTATCTATCTATCTATCTATCTATCTACCTATCTATCTGTCTGTCTATCTATCTATCTATCTATCTGTCTATCTACCTATCTATCTGTCTGTCTATCTATCTATCTATCTGTCTATCTATCTATCTATCTATGATTTGTATATAGAAATCTCATAAAGCCATGTAGTTTTATAGAGAAGAACATGTATTACATGTTACATAGATCTTTTCTTGTAAAGGATGTTGAAAAAATAATCCTACATGAGTATGGATTTACTAACTTATTGCTAAATGATATCAATGCTATCAGATCAAGAATTGTTTATGTACAGAACACAGAACCAACTATGCGCTAAGGACTTTTAGCTTAATGTAGATTACGTAAATAACTCTGTAAAAAGTGTGTGTATATGTCTTTTTATGAAATAAAATTATGACTGACTATGTGTCTATCTATCTATCTGTCTATCTATCTATCTATCTATCTGTCTGTCTGTCTGTCTATCTATCTATCTATCTATCTATATTTCTGTCTGTCTGTCTGTCCGTCTGTCTCGGCTAACTTCATCTCGTAGAGTAGGACACCTCGTCCGAATAAAAAAAAAAATGTTATCATCGATGCAACTTCGAATAGACCCCCTCAAAAATATACATACTACATATCTAAATAATTACAAATAACAATGAAAAATATAGAAGTAAATATCTAAAAAATAAATATATCAACAACTTTTCAAAATCACTAACTAGCCTATGTGGAAATAACGCTTTAGTCAAATATTGGTTTGAAATCCACCGTTATTTTTTTCCGCTGACCATAAATATAAATCCTAAACAGCTCATTTTTCGATAACCAATCGATATTTATGAAACTAATATGTCTCTGCATCATATTTAGACCAAGTGTATATAATGACCACCGTATTTCACTACACAATCTTGATGGGAACTTTGCAATTTACCGTCAGTTGCAAAGAAACAGAATTTGACAATGAATTTGTTTCCTAAGCCAATTAGTCTCACATTTATTAACGTATTCTCGTCATATTCACGGAATTAGTCAATTTGGGAAGTTCAAGACGTTCTGGTAAATTAGTAATCAGGAAATTGATATTAAACACCTACCGGTACCGTACATAATAATATAGCCCAATATTAAACACCTACCGGTACCGTACATAATAATATAGCCTAATATTAAACACCTACCGGTACCGTACATAATAATATAGCCTAATATTAAACACCTACCGGTACCGTACATAATAATATAGCCTAATATTAAACACCTACCGGTACCGTACATAATAATATAGCCTAATATTAAACACCTACCGGTACCGTACATAATAATATAGCCTAATATTAAACACCTACCGGTACCGTACATAATAATATAGCCTAATATTAAACACCTACCGGTACCGTACATAATAATATAGCCTAATATTAAACACCTACCGGTACCGTACATAATAATATAGCCTAATATTAAACACCTACCGGTACCGTACATAATAATATAGCCTAATATTAAACACCTACCGGTACCGTACATAATAATATAGCCTAATATTAAACACCTACCGGTACCGTACATAATAATATAGCCTAATATTAAACACCTACCGGTACCGTACATAATAATATAGCCTAATATTAAACACCTACCGGTACCGTACATAATAATATAGCCTAATATTAAACACCTACCGGTACCGTACATAATAATATAGCCTAATATTTATAAAGGGCATTTCGAAAACAAAATACAGGAACTAATGGAAATATTTACCAACCTATTTTATATATAAAAACACGTAAAATGTGTATAAATAACCAAATTACAATGATCAGTTTGGTTGGCAACCCTGTGACGAGTTCCAACGTAAACAAACAATGGGGTGGCCTGTAGCGACATTGGCCCCCACATTCCACGCCAAGAAATAAAGATAATTTTCAAGGACACTACATCCGCCTTATTAGAAACAATTTATTTGGGAAAATAGGCACCAACAGATTCGCCATATTTTTCTCCATATAGTCCGCATGGAGGATTTTCGTTAGGCCTATCGACAAATTGAAAAAATACCCTTTTCACAGAAAAATACACCAACAAAGATGTCAAATAGCGGGGTGTCACGGTGTGGGGGCGGCAGCCCCCACCCATAATACTAGGATAGGTTAGGTAAGGTTGTTAGGTTAGGCTAATGTCCTTTCAAAGGGGTATAGGCTAGTAAACACTAGGATAGCTTATACCTGGTCAGAGGTAAGAAGAAGAAGAAGAAGAGTCCTGATTGGTTCCATGTCAGTTGAACCAGTGCCACTTCAACCAGTGCTAACTCAACCAGTGGCCACTTCAACCAGTGGCCATTTCAACCAGTGACCATTTTAACCAGTAACCTAACCTAACCTACTGGTTAAAATGGTCACTGGTTGAAATGGTCACTGGTTAAAATGGCCACTGGTTGAGTTAGCACTGGTTGAAGTGGCACTGGTTCAACTGACCTGTCACCGTCCTGATGTAGTCTCCTTGAATGCTACCGAAATAAACACTATAGGCTATATTAAACAGGTCATATACGAAGAGGCACAAAGAATATTTCAAGAAATCTGAAAAGAATGATAAAAGTTGGTCAACTCATTCACGTAGAGACATTGGTAGAGCGCTCTGTTTCTAACCGGGAGGACCGAGTTCGATTCTCGGCAGGTGGAGATGTTTGGGAAATCTCGTCACACCCCTTGCCTCTGTTCTGATCAGCCTAACAGTAAAATAGGTCTATGACAGGGTAAAAAAAAGTACCGTTCCACATCCCTTACCTAGGCTACTACTACCAAAAAAGGGGAAAAATACACACACACACACACACACCATATATATATATGTAACCAACTGCACATAGCCTACCATCTAATCTCTCGAACCGGCAACGTATTCTTCCTACCAATGTTAAATAATGCACCAGCCTTACAAATAATTAAATAGAAGTAAAAATATATAGAACATGGGTGGACGGTCCGACGGAGACGAAGTTCAGAAAACGTTACCGGTACTCTAGATACCAAAGTTGTACCAAAAACAACTCGCCCCGCATATTATATAAGAGAAATTTGCGCTGTTTTGGTTTGGTTAGGTTAAGTTAAGGTTCCATTAGGGTGCGATTTTACTTTAGGGGCGCGCATTTTACAGGTACCACCACGGACATAATTATTAGCGACTTGTATTAGGCTTCCAAGCATCCACCACCAAGCTAGGCTACTCCCTTTTCTGGTATACCAAACGATAATCTTCAAGGACACTACCTTGTTACCTTATTGCCTTATTAGAAACAATTTATTAGGGAAAATAGGCACCAATAGATTCGCCATATTTGTCTCCATATAGGCCTAGTCCGCATGGAGGATTTTCGTTAGGCCTATCAACAAATTGAAAAATACCCACTTCACAGACAAATACACCAAACATCTAAGTCAAAGCGGGGGTGTGGGGGCGGCAGCCCCCACCTATAATAGTAGGATAGGTTAGGTAAGGTTGTTAGGTTAGGCTAATGTCCTTTCAAAGGGGTATAGGCTAGTAAACACTAGGATAGCCTATACCCGGTCAGAGGTAAGAAAAAGAGTCCTGCAGTAGTCTCCTTGAATGACTTATTGTCATTATCATATATATTAACAGCAGGGGGCAAACGAAAAAATAAAAATAAAAACAGTAGGCTAAACGTAACTAACGTCGAGCGTCGTGTCAAAAAACCGACGATCATAAGAGGCGGTAAACTCCGGATTTTCGGCCCAACCGGGCTTTTATTCTCGTCGAAAACATCATAAAAAACGTTATTACATAGTCTATATTACTATTAACAGACCAGAAAAGGGTGTAGCTTGTTGATGGATAAGTGGAAACCTAAACAATATCTCTATCAAGTCCGTGGGAGTACCTGTAAAGTGCGCGCCGCTAAAATAAAAATTCTACCCCCGAAGAATATAGGTGACGATTCGAAGGAAACATTCGAGTTACTTACCACCTCATTTTCCGCCATTGTTGACGCTGTACAGGCTCCGTGTACACCCCAGATGGTGTACATGATCCCGGGGATGAGTTAGAGTGCACAACGGGATCAATACTTGATCAGATAATCCGTTTAAATAAGAGTTTCGCGAAGAGTAACCTCCCCACGCCGCCACACTCGTAAGCATCATGGACGTCAACACCTAAGCAGTGTTGCCAGATGTTGCTATCTTTCCGATCTCGCTAAACTTGTTGCTCATATTCGCTTCAAGCAGTCATTACGGGATATTTGGCGTATATATCGGTAATTTAGATATAGGATATGTTAGAGAGTTATTTAAACTTCAATATACCGCCTACTAAACACCTGAATATTAACGCTATATTAATCTGGATCAGCTGTTCGGAAGTCGAAGAATCTGGCAACACTGCTAGTAAGTTGCTTGAGGTACTGCGTTGCCAAACACAATACGGAATTAAGTATTTCAATACTTGACTCCGTTTCTTTTCAACTGACGGTAAATTCCAAAGTTCCCATCACATTTTCTCAGTTATTTTGAAGATTTTGTAGTGAAATATGGTGCTAATTATATAAACTTGGTCTTAATATGATGCAAAGACAGTGGTTTCATATTTTGCCATTAAATATCGATACATGTGCTGCTAAGGGATTCAATTGATCACTTGCGAGTTTCAAGCTATAAGGAAGTTGGAGCCGTAGACGTCGATATTTAGCAGAATTCCCAGCTGAAATACGGTGGTAGTACATTTATACGGTGGTAGTACATTTATACGGTGGTAGTACATTTATACGGTGGCAGTACATTTATAAATACATAAAACTCAATTCAACATACCATTTATCCATCAGAAACCTACATTATTATTGCATTTCTGTTTAATATCGATGTTTACGGCTCCAACTTCCTTATAGCCTGGTTAATTTACCGCCAGTTGAAATACTACCGAGTCTAGAGGTGTAGCGAGTTTATAAACAACGATTCCCGTATTTGAGGGGGATGGTTCACTTTTTGGGGAGATTTTTGCATGCATTCATTATTTTTCTAGTTTCCTCCCTAGACCTCCATCAAATTTAAAAAACAAAACATCCATTAGATCCACCTTCTAGATTAATTTGTACATTTTTCGGTATATTTTTAGGATGATGGCGTGTTTTGAGAGTTTATTCTTGCTAGCATTGGACGATTTTGCACAGCTTAGGAAGGATCTGTGGGTATTTATTATAAGGGTAAAGACTATCTCCATTAAGGGGAGGTATTTAGTTTGTTTCCTACGTTTTCATCAAGCTTAAAATTACACCCCCTAGACCCCCTTTCAAGATAAATATGTACATTTTTCGGTAGAAAAATGTCCCGGCCGAAGGCCGATTCCTCTTAGGTTACAGGCTCGCTATCGCTCGCCAGGAAAAAGTCGACACCTATATGGCACGAAAGGTCTTAAAATTGACAGAAATGGGGCGAAAGCTATTAAAATCGCCAAATTAATGGGGCAAACGTCTTAAAATTTCAAAAGCAATGGGGCTAAACATGAGGGAGAAGGAAGTTCGAAAAAAAATCCCTCAAGTGGAAACCTCCCCTTAACCCGGGAGCTGCGGGAAGACTCTTAAGAGTTCCCCCGGCGGACTGCGGGAAGACTCTCCTGAGTAAGTAAAACTAAAAATCAACTTTTTACATCGAAAAAAAAAAAAAAAATTTTATTTTTATTTTTTTATTTTTTTTATTTTTGTTTGGCCCCTGGGCCATGCAAAATCTCAGTCCTCTACCTCCCCTCCTTCCCCACTTTCCTCCTATTCCTCAGTTATCACCTATTTTCCCTATTATTCCCTTATTCTGAGGTATATTTTCGTGCTAACATTAGCGAGTTGCAAGCAGGGTGTTGTCATCACTGATGGCCATCGAGTGCAAGAGAGAGAGAGAGAGTATCGATCGACTGTGTCGCAGTGGCCTTGGGGGAAATGGGCGGGAAGGTAGCTTGCCTCACCCATACATTATACAACTCGCGGGCTATATCTCCGATTTTGACCATCCAAACGCTGTTTTCACTCGTTTTATTGTTGTTTCAGGTTAATACCTTTATAATCAACCCATAATAGGCGCATATGGATAATTATTAATGCTATTAATGGTACAATGAATATTTTAGTGACGAAAAACCTCAAATACGTCAGCACAGGGGGAGGTTTTCATTTACCCCCGTGCGCACTTCAGAGGTTAACCCTCTGACTTCCATATACCCTTTCTAATCTGCATACAATCGTCTAATAACACCCAGAAACAAACTGCGTCATAATTCTCAAGGTATTAAGTTCATTAACCAATACTTTCCCACGAGAGAGTACAAAGGAAACCAAGCAACAACAGATCTAGTGACCCTTCTAGGCAGCTTGTCCTCCAAAACACTGAGGATCAAGTGTCCACACAGAGAGAGAGAGAGAGTGTGAGAGTAAGAGTGAGTGTTAGAGAGAGGAGAGTGTATGAGGGTGTGTTAGAGAGTTACAAGGAATAGTTAGGATCTCGGAGACCTTGCGGTCCATTCCGAGGAGATACTGGAAGTGAAAAGAGAGACTGTTTAGTGCACTACACTCATTACAGAGTGTGCAAGAGAGAGAGAGAGGAGTATGTGAGAGTAAGAATGTGAGTGTGTTTGTGAGAGTGAGAGTGAGTGAGAGAATGTCAGTGTGTAAACGTGTCATCAGAGAGAGAGAGAGAGATGCTCAAGGATGGAGAGGATTGAAGATAACAGGAAATTGAAGACAAAATTGGACATTAAGAATCAGGAAGCCCATCAGGTGTTTGGGAGATAGTGCAATGCAAGGAGTTACAAGGAAGTACAGTTGGTCAAAGTTCCAGCTGACCCACCCTCGCTCTGGGGCTCGCAGAATTAGCTGGCCATACTGGTGTAGTGGTGCAGGGGTACCACTTGCCATTAATGTGTTACCTGTATCTGTCCTGTATATTACTGAAAATTAGACTATGTAATGTTCACGTTGTGAAGACTAAATGCTCCTTCATTAAACAGCCACCAATAAAACAGAAATATGTATTCTTATAAATTCGAGTAAAGAATGTTGTGGCAGCCAGCAGGTTATATGTGTTGTGGCAGCCAGCAGGTTATATGTGTTGTGACAGCCAGCAGGTTATATGTGTTGTGGAAGCCAGCAGGTTATATGTGTTGTGGCAGCCAGCAGGTTATATGTGTTGTGGCAGCCAGCAGGTTATATGTGTTGTGGCAGCCAGCAGGTTATATGTGTTGTGGCAGCCAGCAGGTTATATGTGTTGTGGCAGCCAGCAGGTTATATGTGTTGTGGCAGCCAGCAGGTTATATGTGTTGTGGCAGCCAGCAGGTTATATGTGTTGTGGCAGCCAGCAGGTTATATGTGTTGTGGCAGCCAGCAGGTTATATGTGTTGTGGCAGCCAGCAGGTTATATGTGTTGTGGCAGCCAGCAGGTTATATGTGTTGTGGCAGCCAGCAGGTTATATATGTGTTGTGGCAGCCAGCAGGTTATATGTGTGTTGTGGCAGCCAGCAGGTTATATGTGTTGTGGCAGCCAGCAGGTTATATGTGTTGTGGCAGCCAGCAGGTTATATGTGTTGTGGCAGCCAGCAGGTTATATGTGTTGTGGCAGCCAGCAGGTTATATGTGTTGTGGCAGCCAGCAGGTTATATGTGTTGTGGCAGCCAGCAGGTTATATGTGTTGTGGCAGCCAGCAGGTTATATGTGTTGTGGCAGCCAGCAGGTTATATGTGTTGTGGCAGCCAGCAGGTTATATGTGTTGTGGCAGCCAGCAGGTTATATGTGTGTGGCAGCCAGCAGGTTATATGTGTTGTGGCAGCCAGCAGGTTATATGTGTTGTGGCAGCCAGCAGGTTATATGTGTTGTGGCAGCCAGCAGGTTATATGTGTTGTGGCAGCCAGGCAGGTTATATGTGTTGTGGCAGCCAGCAGGTTATATGTGTTGTGGCAGCCAGCAGGTTATATGTGTTGTGGCAGCCAGCAGGTTATATGTGTTGTGGCAGCCAGCAGGTTATATGTGTTGTGGCAGCCAGCAGGTTATATGTGTTGTGGCAGCCAGCAGGTTATATGTGTTGTGGCAGCCAGCAGGTTATATGTGTTGTGGCAGCCAGCAGGTTATATGTGTTGTGGCAGCCAGCAGGTTATATGTGTTGTGGCAGCCAGCAGGTTATATGTGTTGTGGCAGCCAGCAGGTTATATGTGTTGTGGCAGCCAGCAGGTTATATGTGTTGTGGCAGCCAGCAGGTTATATGTGTTGTGGCAGCCAGCAGGTTATATGTGTTGTGGCAGCCAGCAGGTTATATGTGTTGTGGCAGCCAGCAGGTTATATGTGTTGTGGCAGCCAGCAGGTTATATGTGTTGTGGCAGCCAGCAGGTTATATGTGTTGTGGCAGCCAGCAGGTTATATGTGTTGTGGCAGCCAGCAGGTTATATGTGTTGTGGCAGCCAGCAGGTTATATGTGTTGTGGCAGCCAGCAGGTTATATGTGTTGTGGCAGCCAGCAGGTTATATGTGTTGTGGCAGCCAGCAGGTTATATGTGTTGTGGCAGCCAGCAGGTTATATGTGTTGTGGCAGCCAGCAGGTTATATGTGTTGTGGCAGCCAGCAGGTTATATGTGTTGTGGCAGCCAGCAGGTTATATGTGTTGTGGCAGCCAGCAGGTTATATGTGTTGTGGCAGCCAGCAGGTTATATGTGTTGTGGCAGCCAGCAGGTTATATGTGTTGTGGCAGCCAGCAGGTTATATGTGTTGTGGCAGCCAGCAGGTTATATGTGTTGTGGCAGCCAGCAGGTTATATGTGTTGTGGCAGCCAGCAGGTTATATGTGTTGTGGCAGCCAGCAGGTTATATGTGTTGTGGCAGCCAGCAGGTTATATGTGTTGTGGCAGCCAGCAGGTTATATGTGTTGTGGCAGCCAGCAGGTTATATGTGTTGTGGCAGCCAGCAGGTTATATGTGTTGTGGCAGCCAGCAGGTTATATGTGTTGTGGCAGCCAGCAGGTTATATGTGTTGTGGCAGCCAGCAGGTTATATGTGTTGTGGCAGCCAGCAGGTTATATGTGTTGTGGCAGCCAGCAGGTTATATGTGTTGTGGCAGCCAGCAGGTTATATGTGTTGTGGCAGCCAGCAGGTTATATGTGTTGTGGCAGCCAGCAGGTTATATGTGTTGTGGCAGCCAGCAGGTTATATGTGTTGTGGCAGCCAGCAGGTTATATGTGTTGTGGCAGCCAGCAGGTTATATGTGTTGTGGCAGCCAGCAGGTTATATGTGTTGTGGCAGCCAGCAGGTTATATGTGTTGTGGCAGCCAGCAGGTTATATGTGTTGTGGCAGCCAGCAGGTTATATGTGTTGTGGCAGCCAGCAGGTTATATGTGTTGTGGCAGCCAGCAGGTTATATGTGTTGTGGCAGCCAGCAGGTTATATGTGTTGTGGCAGCCAGCAGGTTATATGTGTTGTGGCAGCCAGCAGGTTATATGTGTTGTGGCAGCCAGCAGGTTATATGTGTTGTGGCAGCCAGCAGGTTATATGTGTTGTGGCAGCCAGCAGGTTATATGTGTTGTGGCAGCCAGCAGGTTATATGTGTTGTGGCAGCCAGCAGGTTATATGTGTTGTGGCAGCCAGCAGGTTATATGTGTTGTGGCAGCCAGCAGGTTATATGTGTTGTGGCAGCCAGCAGGTTATATGTGTTGTGGCAGCCAGCAGGTTATATGTGTTGTGGCAGCCAGCAGGTTATATGTGTTGTGGCAGCCAGCAGGTTATATGTGTTGTGGCAGCCAGCAGGTTATATGTGTTGTGGCAGCCAGCAGGTTATATGTGTTGTGGCAGCCAGCAGGTTATATGTGTTGTGGCAGCCAGCAGGTTATATGTGTTGTGGCAGCCAGCAGGTTATATGTGTTGTGGCAGCCAGCAGGTTATATGTGTTGTGGCAGCCAGCAGGTTATATGTGTTGTGGCAGCCAGCAGGTTATATGTGTTGTGGCAGCCAGCAGGTTATATGTGTTGTGGCAGCCAGCAGGTTATATGTGTTGTGGCAGCCAGCAGGTTATATGTGTTGTGGCAGCCAGCAGGTTATATGTGTTGTGGCAGCCAGCAGGTTATATGTGTTGTGGCAGCCAGCAGGTTATATGTGTTGTGGCAGCCAGCAGGTTATATGTGTTGTGGCAGCCAGCAGGTTATATGTGTTGTGGCAGCCAGCAGGTTATATGTGTTGTGGCAGCCAGCAGGTTATATGTGTTGTGGCAGCCAGCAGGTTATATGTGTTGTGGCAGCCAGCAGGTTATATGTGTTGTGGCAGCCAGCAGGTTATATGTGTTGTGGCAGCCAGCAGGTTATATGTGTTGTGGCAGCCAGCAGGTTATATGTGTTGTGGCAGCCAGCAGGTTATATGTGTTGTGGCAGCCAGCAGGTTATATGTGTTGTGGCAGCCAGCAGGTTATATGTGTTGTGGCAGCCAGCAGGTTATATGTGTTGTGGCAGCCAGCAGGTTATATGTGTTGTGGCAGCCAGCAGGTTATATGTGTTGTGGCAGCCAGCAGGTTATATGTGTTGTGGCAGCCAGCAGGTTATATGTGTTGTGGCAGCCAGCAGGTTATATGTGTTGTGGCAGCCAGCAGGTTATATGTGTTGTGGCAGCCAGCAGGTTATATGTGTTGTGGCAGCCAGCAGGTTATATGTGTTGTGGCAGCCAGCAGGTTATATGTGTTGTGGCAGCCAGCAGGTTATATGTGTTGTGGCAGCCAGCAGGTTATATGTGTTGTGGCAGCCAGCAGGTTATATGTGTTGTGGCAGCCAGCAGGTTATATGTGTTGTGGCAGCCAGCAGGTTATATGTGTTGTGGCAGCCAGCAGGTTATATGTGTTGTGGCAGCCAGCAGGTTATATGTGTTGTGGCAGCCAGCAGGTTATATGTGTTGTGGCAGCCAGCAGGTTATATGTGTTGTGGCAGCCAGCAGGTTATATGTGTTGTGGCAGCCAGCAGGTTATATGTGTTGTGGCAGCCAGCAGGTTATATGTGTTGTGGCAGCCAGCAGGTTATATGTGTTGTGGCAGCCAGCAGGTTATATGTGTTGTGGCAGCCAGCAGGTTATATGTGTTGTGGCAGCCAGCAGGTTATATGTGTTGTGGCAGCCAGCAGGTTATATGTGTTGTGGCAGCCAGCAGGTTATATGTGTTGTGGCAGCCAGCAGGTTATATGTGTTGTGGCAGCCAGCAGGTTATATGTGTTGTGGCAGCCAGCAGGTTATATGTGTTGTGGCAGCCAGCAGGTTATATGTGTTGTGGCAGCCAGCAGGTTATATGTGTTGTGGCAGCCAGCAGGTTATATGTGTTGTGGCAGCCAGCAGGTTATATGTGTTGTGGCAGCCAGCAGGTTATATGTGTTGTGGCAGCCAGCAGGTTATATGTGTTGTGGCAGCCAGCAGGTTATATGTGTTGTGGCAGCCAGCAGGTTATATGTGTTGTGGCAGCCAGCAGGTTATATGTGTTGTGGCAGCCAGCAGGTTATATGTGTTGTGGCAGCCAGCAGGTTATATGTGTTGTGGCAGCCAGCAGGTTATATGTGTTGTGGCAGCCAGCAGGTTATATGTGTTGTGGCAGCCAGCAGGTTATATGTGTTGTGGCAGCCAGCAGGTTATATGTGTTGTGGCAGCCAGCAGGTTATATGTGTTGTGGCAGCCAGCAGGTTATATGTGTTGTGGCAGCCAGCAGGTTATATGTGTTGTGGCAGCCAGCAGGTTATATGTGTTGTGGCAGCCAGCAGGTTATATGTGTTGTGGCAGCCAGCAGGTTATATGTGTTGTGGCAGCCAGCAGGTTATATGTGTTGTGGCAGCCAGCAGGTTATATGTGTTGTGGCAGCCAGCAGGTTATATGTGTTGTGGCAGCCAGCAGGTTATATGTGTTGTGGCAGCCAGCAGGTTATATGTGTTGTGGCAGCCAGCAGGTTATATGTGTTGTGGCAGCCAGCAGGTTATATGTGTTGTGGCAGCCAGCAGGTTATATGTGTTGTGGCAGCCAGCAGGTTATATGTGTTGTGGCAGCCAGCAGGTTATATGTGTTGTGGCAGCCAGCAGGTTATATGTGTTGTGGCAGCCAGCAGGTTATATGTGTTGTGGCAGCCAGCAGGTTATATGTGTTGTGGCAGCCAGCAGGTTATATGTGTTGTGGCAGCCAGCAGGTTATATGTGTTGTGGCAGCCAGCAGGTTATATGTGTTGTGGCAGCCAGCAGGTTATATGTGTTGTGGCAGCCAGCAGGTTATATGTGTTGTGGCAGCCAGCAGGTTATATGTGTTGTGGCAGCCAGCAGGTTATATGTGTTGTGGCAGCCAGCAGGTTATATGTGTTGTGGCAGCCAGCAGGTTATATGTGTTGTGGCAGCCAGCAGGTTATATGTGTTGTGGCAGCCAGCAGGTTATATGTGTTGTGGCAGCCAGCAGGTTATATGTGTTGTGGCAGCCAGCAGGTTATATGTGTTGTGGCAGCCAGCAGGTTATATGTGTTGTGGCAGCCAGCAGGTTATATGTGTTGTGGCAGCCAGCAGGTTATATGTGTTGTGGCAGCCAGCAGGTTATATGTGTTGTGGCAGCCAGCAGGTTATATGTGTTGTGGCAGCCAGCAGGTTATATGTGTTGTGGCAGCCAGCAGGTTATATGTGTTGTGGCAGCCAGCAGGTTATATGTGTTGTGGCAGCCAGCAGGTTATATGTGTTGTGGCAGCCAGCAGGTTATATGTGTTGTGGCAGCCAGCAGGTTATATGTGTTGTGGCAGCCAGCAGGTTATATGTGTTGTGGCAGCCAGCAGGTTATATGTGTTGTGGCAGCCAGCAGGTTATATGTGTTGTGGCAGCCAGCAGGTTATATGTGTTGTGGCAGCCAGCAGGTTATATGTGTTGTGGCAGCCAGCAGGTTATATGTGTTGTGGCAGCCAGCAGGTTATATGTGTTGTGGCAGCCAGCAGGTTATATGTGTTGTGGCAGCCAGCAGGTTATATGTGTTGTGGCAGCCAGCAGGTTATATGTGTTGTGGCAGCCAGCAGGTTATATGTGTTGTGGCAGCCAGCAGGTTATATGTGTTGTGGCAGCCAGCAGGTTATATGTGTTGCCAATCACTGGATATAATAACTTGAATATTTAAGCAAATCTACGAACTTTGGGTGAATGTTCGGGATCATACATAGCGATGTATGCATTTTTATTTGAGATGGGCTTACTTTCCCTTGTTTAGTATATGTTCTAACAATGATATTGCCGAAATCAGATCTACCAATCCCAAGACACACCTCCTTCCTACACCAGTATTGCCAGATAATTCTGCGAGCCCCAGTGCGAGGGTGGATCAGCTGGAACTTTGACCAACTGTACCTATACCCTGTTATAAAAAAGTAGGCTAAAACTCTAAAACATCTATGGAGGAAACTAGAAATAATATAAAGAAATTAAAATATCGCCCTAAAAATTAACCATGGTTAATTTTTAGGTCGATATTTTGATTTATTTATTATTTTTCTAGTTTCCCCTCCGTAAACCTCCATCAAACTTAGAAACAAAAAACCTAGACCCCCCTTCAAGATGAATTTGTACATTTTTCGGTAGAGAAATGTCCCGGCTGAAGGCTGATTCCCCTTCACCCCATCAAAAATAGACGGGAACGTATCCGCGAGCGCACGGCCTATGTAAACACGACCATACACCCGGATACTACATCCTTCCCCAGAGGTCTTACTATATAGATATATAGATTGATAGATAGATAGAGAGAGAGTGAAAACATAAGAGAGAGAGAGAGAGAGAGAGAGGGCATAGTCCTTCAATAATATTTTCGGTATCAGAAATAAAACTCAGGTGTGCAGTATATTTATTTATTATTATCCTCCTATTTAGGCTGCACTAACCACAAGGATAGATAAATAGATGGATAGATATATAGATAGACAGACATAAAGAGAGAGAGAGAGAGAGAGAGAGAGAGAGTACAAAAAAAAAAAAAAAATATTCCCTCAATAATATTTACTGTATCAATAAATAAAACTCAGGTGTGCAGTATATTGTTTTTATTATTGTCTTGTTGTTTAGGTTGCTTTGACCCAGACTAGTTACTTACAAACCTTGACTACATTCCCTCCTCCTGGCTCCGGAGATACACATATATGGATAGATAGATAGATAGATAGATAGATGGATAGATAGAAAGATGGATAGATAGAAAGATAAATAGAAAGATACATAGACAGATATATGGATAGCTGGGTAGATGAATAGAGATATACATAGATAGATAGGATGATGAATAGATTGATAGATAGATAGATAGACAGACAGATAGATGGATAGCTGGATAGATAGATAGATAGATAGACAGATAGATAGATGGATAGCTAGCTAGCTAGATAGATAGATAGATAAACACTATATTATATTATATCTTATAATTATACTGTATATATTTTTTTCTTTCTATGGGAATGAGGGAGACAAAAGGCATAACTGCCTGCAACGAGTGCCTCCCCCAGATTTCACAAATACATGTGAGCTAATAATATGTTTAAATACTCCCAGCTGGGATCGAACCTCCGCCGTGGTGTAGTGGATTAAAAGCTTGGACACTCGTTCTGAATGTCGGAGGTTCGATAGCAGCTAGGAGTATTTAAAAAAAAAAAAAAAAAAAAAAAAAAAAAAAATATATATATATATATCACCTTAGTATCTTTCTATGTACTATATCTATATTTACAACCAATAATCCTGGACTAGTCTACGTTTCATTTCGGCTGACGGTAAATTGAATCCCTTACCAGCATTTTTCTACCGAAAAATGTACACATTTATCTTGAAAGTGGGATCTTGGGGGTGTTTCTTTAAGCTTGATGGAGGTCTAGCGAGGAAACTAAAAAATGTACAAATTTATCTTGAAAGGGAGATCTTGGGAGTGTTTCTTTAAGCTTGATGGAGGTCTAGCGAGGAAACTAAAAAATGTACAAATTTATCTTGAAAGGGAGATCTTGGGAGTGTTTCTTTAAGCTTGATGGAGGTCTAGCGAGGAAACTAAATTTTTTACAAATTTATCTTGAAAGGGAGATCTTGGGAGTGTTTCTCTAAGTTTGATGGAGGTCTAGCGAGGAAACTAAAAAAATTACAAATTTATCTTGAAAGGGAGATCTTGGGAGTGTTTCTTTAAGCTTGATGGAGGTCTAGGGATTACGTTTTCAAGATGGAACAGACTCAACTCTGAACCAAATGTAAGGTTATTAATAATAGAAGACTTAATATCATCTGGACCGTCGCCTCTGGACCACCACCAGCTGCTGGACCGGTTCCACTGCTGTAGTAGTAGGATAGCACGGGACAGTTGGGACATTGGTACGACCCACACACCTGACAGATGTCCAAGCTCACTGATGATATGTCCAGCAGTTCCACCTGGTACAGTTCTGGGAGGGGAGACAAGAGTAGATTGGTGATTTACTAATCAAGTCAAGATGGATAGGGAAGGGCAGGAGGGGAACAAATCTAGGGAGGTGAAGATACGCAGACATTTCTCGCCATTTCACCAGTTCAGCCGGACCACATGAGCTCCACAGCAGATAGAGGATAGAGGTCATGCTTTCTCGCCTACTTACAGCGAATAGACTATAGCCAGGCCAGGGAGGCATGGGACAAAAGCTCGAGGGTAGAAGGAAGGGAAACTCCAAACCTTCCCTCATCAAGCCCCAGTCGCCGGCCCCGAAGTCCCCCAACCTACCTCGTCAAGGGGCGTAGCAGTAGGGGGGTGGGGGTGTAGGCCTAATTAGTTAAAATAGGACTTCAGAGGCTATCAACCCTATTGGATTATTAAGCCAGCACACTGTAAGTCAAAAATATTGTCAGGACTGGAGCCCCTTTTCGAGAACCCCAGTCCCTGGAGGGTGTATATTAACCCTCTCCGACATATGACGCACTTTTGAGCCTATTGGGGATACTTTAAAGCCTTTGTTACCATCAGGGGTATTTATAAACCTTTAGTTTAGTAACTTCAACCTCTGCAGTTGTCTTTGAGTTAGCTGTGTTGAGCCTATTGGGGATACTTTAAAGCCTTTGTTACCATCAGGGGTATTTACAAACCTTTAGTTTAGTTACTTCAACCTCTGCAGTTGTCTTTGAGTTAGCTGTGTTGAGCCTATTAGGGATACTTTAAAGCCTTTGTTACCATCAGGGGTATTTACAAACCTTTAGTTTAGTTACTTCAACCTCTGCAGTTGTCTTCGAGTAAGCTGTGTTGAACCTATTGGGGATACTTTAAAGCCTTTGTTACCATCAGGGGTATTTATAAACCTTTAGTTTAGTTACTTCAACCTCTGCAGTTGTTTTTAAGTTAGCTATGTTGAGCCTATTGGGGATACTTTAAAGCCTTTGTTACTATCAGGGGTATTTATAAACCTTTAGTTTAGTTACTTCAACCTCTGCAGTTGTCTTTGAGTTAGCTGTGTTGAGCCTATTGGGGATACTTTAAAGCCTTTGTTACCATCAGGGGTATTTATAAACCTTTAGTTTAGTTACTTCAACCTCTGCAGTTGTCTTTGAGTTAGCTGTGTTGAGCCTATTGGGGATACTTTAAAGCCTTTGTTACCATCAGGGGTATTTATAAACCTTTAGTTTAGTTACTTCAACCTCTGCAGTTGTCTTGGAGTTAGCTGTGTTGAGCCTGTTGGGGATACTTTAAAGCCTTTGTTACCATCAGGGGTATTTATAAACCTTTAGTTTAGTTACTTTAACCTATTTTAGTGGTGAGGGAGGTGAAAAGGAGAACTATGGGAAGAGGATTGGGTTTAGTAGGAAAGAATGGTAGAGATTGGGAGTTGAATCAGTTGCTGTTCGCTGATGACACAGCATTGGTGGCGGATTCTGATGAGAAACTGCAGCGGGTAGTCAAAGAGTTTGGTGTGGTTTGTGGAAGGAGGAAACTGAAGGTGAACGTCAATAAAAGTAAAGTAATGGTGTGTAATAGGGGAGAGCATAGGGTGAATCTAGATGTGAGGCTGGATGGGGAAATATTGGAACAAGTAGAGTGTTTTAAATATCTAGGAGGAACGATAAGCAGGAGTGGAGGTATGGAAGTGGAGGTAAAACAGAGAGTGTGTGAAGGAAGGAAGGTTTTCGGAGCAATGGGAAGTATGTGGAAGACGAGAAATCTCGGAGTGAAAGTAAAAAGTGCACTGTATCAAGGAATTGTTGTGCCAACAGTGATGTATGGGGCTGAGACGTGGGCTCTGAAGAAAAAGGAGAAAAGAGGGCTGGATGTGATGGAGATGAGCTGCTTGAGGAGTATGTGTGGAGTTACTCTAGAGACAGATTGAGGAATGAAGAGATACGTAGGAGAGTGGGGCAGCAGGAACATTTGTCAGCCAGAGTGGACAGAAGGGTGCTGAGCTGGTATGGTCATGTTGAACGAATGGGAGATGAAAGGCTTACAAAGAGAATATGTGAGTCAGGTACAAGGGGAGATAGAAGGGCAGGAAGACCCCCATTGAGATGGAGAGACTGTGTAAGAAAGGCTTTGGATGATAGAGGAATGACTATAGATCAGGCAGGGGAAGTGGTGGTGGACAGGAGTGAATGGAGAATGCTTGTGAATAGTTGAGTGAACACGTGGTCATTTGGAGTAAGGGGTCGGGCGCAAGTTCGACTAGATAATAGTCCATCAGGCGCCTGGCCCGGGGGGACGATTAATATGAAGGGTGTGCCTGGAAGTGTGGTACAAAGGAGTACAAAGTACAAAGGAAATCAAGCAACAACAGATCTAGTGACCCTTCTAGGTTGCTTGTCCTCCAAAACACTGAGGATCAAGTGTCCAAACAGTGGTTTAGAGTGGGTAAGGGAACATTGGAAAGGGAATTACTGCCTTGGAACTAATGTCCGTGGCAGGATTAGGAAGTTAGTAGGGGACAGATGGGTTAGTAACTGAGGGGGGGATAAAATAAAGTTATTCATTTACAAACGCAGTCAGTCGCGGGTTTGAAGCGAGATATTTGTCTAGGCGGAGTTTAAATGAATCAACGGTGATGCAGTCTATAACGTTTCGGGAAAGCCCATTCCACAAGTTTACAACTCGATTGAAGAAGACATTCTTAGATTCGTGTGAGTTAAAAGATTTACCAATAATTTTGCAACCGTTTCCCCGCGTGTAATTAGATTGGTCGATAGTGAAGTACTTACTACAGTTCATATTGTCGATGCCTTTGATGATTTTGAACACTTGAATTAAGTCACCTCTTAATCTGCGCTGGGTTAAAGGAAATAGATTTAATTCTCTAAGATGCTCTTCGTATGGTTTGTTCTTTAGGCTAGGTATCATTTTGGTAACTCTACGTTGAACTTGTTCTAGCTTGTTTATATCTTTTTGGTAATAAGGGCACCAGGATTGAACGAAGTATTCCAGAAGAGGGCGGACTAAGGAATTGTAAAGGGTTAGGATAACTTCTTTGGATTTATGCTCAAATGACCTGCCTATAAAGCAAATTATTTTGTTTGCCTTCTTAACAACTTCTGAACATTGTTGACTCGGTTTTAGGTTACTCGATATTGTTACTCCCAGATCGGTTTCTCTGTTTACATTCTTAAGCTGAGTGCCATTCATCGAATAGTTTGCTTTCTCATTTAGGTATCCGATATGTAGTACTTTACATTTATCCGCATTGAAACTCATTTGCCAAATTTGGGCCCAACATGACAATTTATCTAGATTGTGTTGCATATCGTCAACTTGTTCTTTTGAGAGTACGCTATTTGCAATTTTTGTATCGTCAGCAAATTTTGAGATTGTACAGGTGAGGCCCTCATCTACTGTATGTCGTTGATGTAAATTAGAAAGAGAATTGGTCCTAGTACCGATCCCTGGGGTACCCCGCTACTTACATTGGTCCATTTAGATGCCTTACCGTTTATGACTACTCTTTGCTTTCTGTCGCTGAGCCAATTTTCTATCCATTTCAACACACCGTCTTGTATTCCATGCGCTTTTAGTTTTAGCAGTAAACGTTTGTGGGGAACTTTGTCAAAGGCCTTTTGAAAATCAAGGTATATAATATCTACAGCTTTACTCTCATCGTAGAGGTTGAGGATATCGTGGAAGAAGTCTAAGAGGTTTGTTAAACAGGAACGTTTTTTACGAAAGCCGTGTTGAGTATCTTTAAGTATGTTATTTTCCTCCAAGTGATTTACGAGTCTGTCTCGTATGACCGTTTCTAGCATTTTACATACAACTGAGGTTAAGCTAATTGGACGATAGTTACTGGGTAGGGATTTGCTGCCTTTTTTGAATATCGGTGTTACGTTGGCTAGCTTCCACTGATCAGGCATAGTTCCAGACTGCAAGGATTTATTGAATAGTAATGTCAGTGGTTTGGAGAGCTCATCCTTAGCTTCCTTCAGAACTCTAGGCGAGATTGTATCAGGTCCAGGCGTTTTATTTACCTTGAGTTTATCTAAACAATTCAATACTTCTCTCTCTGTAACGGTGATATTACTTAGAACATCTGAATTATCAATCTGAATCGGCGATGGTGTAGGGATATCACTGAGGTCTTCTGTTGTAAAAACTGATGCAAAGAAGGTATTGGGGGCATTACTCATTTGTACTTCGTCTTTGGTGTATTCTCCATTTTCATCGACTAACGGTCCAACAGTTGAAGTAACTACTTTTTTCTTTCTGATATAACTATAGAATTCTTTCGGGTTTGTTTTACTTTGATTCGCAATATGTAACTCTAAGGTCTTTTTACTTTGCTTAATTAACTTTTTGGCTTTGCGTCGTAGCTCTACAAATTTCACCCGTTCTTCGTCATTTTGTGAGGATTTTAATCTATCATTAGCAAATTTTTTAGCAAGCAGGCAGTTTCAAATATCTTTATTCCACCATTTGGGCTTATTATTATGGCCTGGACGCCGTATTTTCGATGGTATGCAGTCTTGCACTGCTTTTAGGTAAGTGGTTTCAAATAACTTCCAAGATGTATTTATGTCATTATTGTCAATTAAAAAGCTCCAGTCAGTTTCTTTAAACATAGCTCTAAGTTTATGGAAGTTTGCTTTCTTGAAATTAGGGACTTTTTCGATGCTACTATTTGGTTCGTTACTAGTAAAGTTTAAAGTGAAAGTTATCGTACGATGGTCGCTGTTACTGAATTCATCACCAACATTCAAATTCTCTATTAATTCTTCTTTTGTTGCAAGTACAATGTCAAGAACGTTATTACCACGGGTCGGCGTTCGAACAAATTGATAAAGCGAACTCTCTTGCAAGTTCGTATACAAGTCATGTCCGGAGTGTGAAGTAAGAGTATCGCCCCACTTGGTCACAGGTAAATTAAAGTCGCCAAAAATTACGGTATCTTGTGAGTTACTTACATCTGCAATTTGTTCATAAATTTCTCGGTCAGTTTGCACTGATTGAGCTGGAGGTCTGTATATTAATGCAAGTATTATTTTGTACCTTTATTATTCTTTATTAGCACAAAAGATGCGTCGACGTTCACAATTTGAGGTTTTGACAAGAGGGTAGGGTTAAGACTTTCTTTGATATAAAGTAAAACGCCACCTCCATTTCGATTTATTTGGCTTTTCTCAAACATTACATAACCGGGAAGTGAATACTCTGCTAAAAAGTCTCTATCTTCTGTATTGAGCCAAGATTCTGTTATGCCAATCACATCATAATTTTCTGTAAACACTAGCTCCTCTAAATCTGAAAATTTATTGCGTATGCTACGAGCGTTTGCATAGAAAACCTTTAAATTTGTTATTTTAGAACTCACGGAACGCTCTTTAATAATATTTTTGGTTCTTGTCGGATCTACATTTATGTTCATGGCTGTCCTCGGTCCTCGCTGTCTTCGGTCCTTATTGCTGGTGGTCCTCGGTTGCCTCTGTTTTTTTCTTGGCGTTGGATGATTTATGTCACTGCTGCTTCTTCTCTGATGGCGTTTTTTGATCCATGGCTGCGGACTGCTTCGTGTAGGAGACGACCCATGCGTGCTGAACCCACAGGGTTTAGATGAGTGCCATCCTTGCGGAACAGAGTAGGCTGGTTGTAGAAGTTGTCCCAGAGGTTGATGAATTCAACTTCTTCCCTCAGACACAAATATTTTAGTCGGCTATTTGTGCTGAAGGCCTTGTCGTAGAATTTATCAGGTGCGTCGATCTTGGGGAGAATGCCTGAGATGATGATATTCCTTGACTTGTTTTTGTAGTGCTGGATCATCTTGCGATATTTCTCCATCAACTCTTCAGATCTGGTGCGCATGACGTCATTTGAACCAGCATGGATGACAAAAAGGGTATTTTCATTTGCATCCTTTGTGGTATCTTCGAAGGCTTCCACAATGTCGTCCAGTCCAGCTCCTGGGATGCAAAATCTTTTTCGTTGATTTGGAACTCTGTCGCAGAACTCTTCGACCTGTCCTCGTAGGATGGAATCCCCAACGAGCCTGGTCTCTTCTGGTTCGTCTTCCATCTCTACCAATATCTCAAATCTGTTTGACATTGTGACTGGTAGATGAGACCTTTTCTGCGTTGGCCGTGCACCGTTCCTCACTGGTGTAAATCCGGAAACCTGTGGTGGCGGGACTCTACGTACAAGTCGGGGAGAGGAGTGGTTAGAACGGGGGCGAGGGGTTGGTACTGTTCGTGCTAGCAGGCTTCTTGCACGAGGAGTGGGGGAGAGACTAAGGTGAACAGGGCGGCTGTCCTGGTTTGATGTCGGCTCAGGTTCGTCAGAAGCATCTGCTGCAGTGTCTACTGCAGGTGTTGGATTGTTAGCAGATGACGTTGGGGCGGTGGTGGATGCTGGAGTTGAAACAATTGGAGTTAGTGATACTCCAACGTTGAGTGTTACAAACTCTTGGAGTGATTCCAGCTTCCTGGTGAGGGCGTTGATCTTGTTGTGGGCTTCATCCAATTTTGCTGTCAAATCTTCTCGTTGCTGGCAGAGTCGGCAGACTTGTGGATCGGCAGGAGCAAACATGGAAGCACCAAACCTACCGGCGCAGTTCGTACAGGCACGAGGCATGGTGACGATCACTTTCTTCAGATCACTTCACTCACTTAAAAACACTTAACTCACTTTAAAAACACTAAACTCACTTTAAAAACACTTAACTCACTTTAAAAACACTAAACTCACTTTAAAAACACTAAACTCACTTTAAAAACACTTCACTTACTTAACCTCTGAAGTGCGCACGGGGGTAAATGAAAACCTCCCCCTGTGCTGACGTATTTCTTACAGTTTCTTACAGTTTCTTACAGTAGATCCTCTGGAAAAAGGCAAACTATGCCTGTGTATCCAGCTCAGTACCAGTACTTGCACAGCTGCGGTTGTTCACGGTGTTGGCGGCGGCGGTATTTGAGGTTTTTCGTCACTAAAATATTCATTGTACCATTAATAGCATTAATAATTATCCATATGCGCCTATTATGGGTTGATTATAAAGGTATTAACCTGAAACAACAATAAAACGAGTGAAAACAGCGTTTGGATGGTCAAAATCGGAGATATAGCCCGCGAGTTGTATAATGTATGGGTGAGGCAAGCTACCTTCCCGCCCATTTTCCCCAAGGCCACTGCGACACAGTCGATCGATACTCTCTCTCTCTCTCTTGCACTCGATGGCCATCAGTGATGACAACACCCTGCTTGCAACTCGCTAATGTTAGCACGAAAATATACCTCAGAATAAGGGAATACTAGGGAAAATAGGTGATAACTGAGGAATAGGAGGAAAGTGGGGAAGGAGGGGAGGTAGAGGACTGAGATTTTGCATGGCCCAGGGGCCAAACAAAAATAAAAAAATAAAAAAATAAAAATAAAAAAAATATTTTTTTTTCGATGTAAAAAGTTGATTTTTAGTTTTACTTACTCAGGAGAGTCTTCCCGCAGTCCGCCGGGGGAACTCTTAAGAGTCTTCCCGCAGCTCCCGGGTTAAATAGGCCTAACCGAAAACAACAATTTTGAAATACACACAAATAGGTTATCAGCGGTGATAGCCTAACCGAAAATTAAAACAAAACAAAATTAAATTTGAATACGCAGTGATAGCCGAACCGAAAACAATTTTATGTTTATTTAAACAGAAATAGGCCACCAGGGGTTATAGCCTATCCTAACCGAAAACATTATGAAATACCGGTACGCAGAAATAGGCCACCAGCGGTGATAGCCTAACTGAAAATTTAAAAATTGAAGTACGCAGAAATAGGCCACCAGGGATGATAGCCTAGAGTCCAGGGGTTCCCAAAGTGGTCGATATCGACCCCCAGGGGTCGATATCGACCATCCAAGGGGTCAATGAATCGCCAGGGGTCGAAAGGGGGTCGATAAATGGCTAGGGGGTCTATGAATGGCTAGGTGAGGAACGTTTCAAAAGATGTAGACCTATCTCTATGTGAAAAGCTGAAAAGGTGTAAGAATGCTCTGTTCTATTTGGCAGACCTATATTCAAAGTTTAATGAGGTACAGAAACGTCTGCAGGGTAAAGATGTTACCATTTTTCAGGACAGGACAATTCTACTGGGCTTCCAAGGCAAACTAGGCTGGTTTAAAGCGTCAATGGCACAGAGATTTTCAGTACTTTTCGAACTTACAACAGTCGGCAGAAAGTGAAAGCATTTCAGATGGTAACAGAAACATACGCTCACCTGGACAAATTGATTGAAGACTTTAAATTGCGCTTTGAAGACTGGAGGAAATGCAAGTGCCTGAATGAATTCTTACACCATTTGACTTGGAAATACAAAATGATATCCTATGTAATAAACTACAAGCTATGGGCATAGGGTCTGTGAACTGGTTTAAATCTTATCTTAGTGGTAGAACCCAAAGAGTCAAAATTGATGATAATATATCTGATCCGATGCCAATTAACTGTGGGGTCCCGCAGGGAAGCATCCTTGGTCCCTTACTCTTTCTCTGTTATGTGAACGACATGGAACTGAGCGTCTCATGTAAATTATTACTGTATGCAGACGACAGCGTGCTTCTGGTTTCAGGAAAAGACCCAATAAGTATTGCCGCTTCACTTTCCAAAGAACTAGCATCATGTAGTGAATGGCTAGTGGACAATAGACTATCTCTTCACCTGGGCAAGACGGAAGCCATCTTATGTGGAACAAAACGCAAACTGAAAGACATTGTGGGCTTCTCGGTCAACTGTAATGATATTCCTATAACAACAGTGTCACAAGTTAAATATCTCGGACTGAAACTGGACGCGAGTTTGTCAGGTGAAACAATTTTGGAATCTATCCTGAGTAAGTGTAGAGCACGTATAAAATACCTGTATAGACAGGTGGGATGCTTGCCCGCGGCGACCAAAAAGACCCTCTGCCAAGCGCTTGTTCAATGTCATTTTGACTATTCTGTGTCATCCTGGTACTCTGCATCATCTAAATCAGCACAGCACAAACTTCAGGTCACTCAAAATAAAATGGTTAGGTTCATGCTGAAACTAGGACCCAGATCACATGTTGGCCAGGAACAACTTCAGTCACTAGGTATGCTCAATGTCTCTGACAGGGCCAAACAAATGAGGCTAACTAATGCCTTCAAAATTTTCTATGACAGAGCTCCAGAGTATCTACAGAATGATTTTGTTAAAGCAAATGAGAGGAGTGGACATAATACAAGAAACATGATGTTTAATTTTAAGGTCCCGAGAATCCAAGGACAGGGTAAGCAAACATTCTTCTTCACTGCCATCAAAGACTGGAACGACCTACCCCAGTCAGTCCGTGAAAAGAGAACACTGTATTCCTTCAGACGTAGCCTGAAGGAACACCTGAACCGGACAGCTGCGAGAAGGGAGCACCAAGCTTATGTCTACTACTAAATACGACATAAGAGATAGACAAACCAAACTGAAATGATTACTGATTACGGATTACTGATATTTACTATAGGATGTAAGGTATCTTAAAATAACCCCCTAGAAATACTTTCTCTAAAGTATCTATTTCTTTATCCTCCCCTTTTCCCCAGCTAACCTAATCCCACAAGGACCCCAATGGAAATACGCCTAACGGCCTTATTGGGCTATCCTTAGTTGGAATTATGCAGGGCTGGTACATGTCATATTTGTAACAAACTATGTGGTACCAACTCTGTAAATTGCTGACTGAATAAATATTATTATTATTATTATTATTATTATTATTAAGACATTAACTCTACTAATACTAATATTAAGGTACTACTATAATTCCACATATTTATTGTATCATAATATGCATGTAATAAGTTTCTTTTTTCACAACATATTATATTATTCTTATTTTTAAATGTTTGGGGGTCGATGAATAATTTGAAACTTCATTAACCTCTGAAGTGCGCACGGGGGTAAATGAAAACCTCCCCCTGTGCTGACGTATTTGAGGTTTTTCGTCACTAAAATATTCATTGTACCATTAATAGCATTAATAATTATCCATATGCGCCTATTATGGGTTGATTATAAAGGTATTAACCTGAAACAACAATAAAACGAGTGAAAACAGCGTTTGGATGGTCAAAATCGGAGATATAGCCCGCGAGTTGTATAATCTATGGGTGAGGCAAACTCCTTTCCCGCCAATTTCCCCCAAGGCCACTGAGACACAGTCGATCGATACTCTCTCTCTCTCTCTTGCACTCGATGGCCATCAGTGATGACAACACCCTGCTTGCAACTCGCTAATGTTAGCACGAAAATATACCTCAGAATAAGGGAATAATAGGGAAAATAGGTGATAACTGAGGAATAGGAGGAAAGTGGGGAAGGAGGGGAGGTAGAGGACTGAGATTTTGCATGGCCCAGGGGCCAAAATAAAAAAAAAAAAAATTTTCGATGTAAAAAGTTGATTTTTAGTTTTACTTACTCCAGAGAGTCTTCCCGCAGTCCGCCGGCCGAACTCTAAAGAGTCTTCCCGCAGTTCCCGGGTTAAGGGGTCAATGAGCTGAAGAGTTTGGGAATCCCTGGCCCTAGACTAACCGAAAACAAAAATTATGAAATACCGGTACGCAGAAATAGGCCACCAGCGGTGATAGCCTAACTGAAAATTTAAAAATTGAAGTACGCAGAAATAGGCCACCAGGGATGATAGCCTAGACTAACCGAAAACAAAAATTATGAAATACCGGTACGCAGAAATAGGCCACCAGCGGTGATAGCCTAACTGAAAATTTAAAAATTGAAGTACCGTACGCAGAAATAGGCCACCAGGGATGATAGCCCAGACTAACCGAAAACAAAAATAACCAAAAACAAAAAAGTATGAAATATGCAGAAGTAGGCTACCAGGGGTGATAACCTACCTAAAAAAGCTAAACAATATATATATATATATATATATATATATATATATATATAATAGAATATGTAACTAAATATACAATTCACCAAATAGAGATTATATAAAAATAAAGTGTAACTGCACACAAGGGGTTAATATACTGTATCAACAGATGGCACTGGTGTCACTGTAGGCTAGTCAAGCAGGATTATATTTAGATAAACAAAGTTATCAGTCAAAGGTTACTACAAGATCATGCAAGCAACAACTAAAATTACAGATATATATAGATACAGTAGGATACTGAATACGATAACTACTAGAGTTAATAAGAAAATACAAAGCTAGGTCGATTAGAGGTGCGCGTGCGTCGTCTGCTACAAGCTAGGATAACAAATGTAAACAACAATGTTTATCAGTCAGAAAAGCAATAAAATAACATGCACGGCAACTACAGAACTATGTGGAGGTTAAACAAGCACTTAACTACTGTTCATGCAATGAATAAAGGGAATTGGGATATGAAATACTCAAATTAGGATCGAGTTTTCTCAGTGGCGATGCGGAGCTGTTGGCGATGCTAAAGCCCTCCTCACACGAAGTGGGAGGGCTTGTGGCTTTGGCTCCGCTGCATGTCTGCCTGCCGAGATCGGAACCTCTCCGGGTGGTCAGGGGCCGGGGGGCATATTTCCGAAGTCGAGACTAGTATATATCATAGGGGAAATTAGGACCAATCAGGGGCCGCAGTGGCAGTGACGTCACCCACAAGGGGAGGAGCCAGTCTCTCTCTCTCTCTCTCTGGGTGAGGAGCCTGCCTGCCTCTCTTTGGTTTCTCTCTCTCTCTCTGGTAAATAGAAGTAAGTCACCTAGTATAACAAGTAATTTCAAATATTAACTACATTAAGGATACATTATGATTGTGCTATGTTATGGTTATGAGTAAATAAGAGTAGCCTACCGTATTACGCGTATTGCACAACCATGGACAGAAATTCCTTGACAATTTTAGAATGCACAATAATATTTCACTGGCGAACTATATTGATTCCTGTGGCACTTAAGCAGTTAACCTGTGCTGATAATTTCAAGAAGGAACTTAAGTCACTCATATATCTAAAGGGTTATATATACAGTATATACATAGCCTATACATTACTTTATTTTAAATGTCATTAACACATTAACATTATCAGATAGTACAAAATATATTAAGCATCAAATGTTATGAAATAGTTAATGGTTTAAGTGCATAAGGTAGAGCCAAAGGCTAATTAGTAGGCTATATAATTATACGATACGTGTTAGTGAGTTGGGCCTAGGCCTATAGGCTACTTAGGCCTTATAATTAGGGTTGGGTGTGAAGGGGATCTGCCTTGTGTGAGCCAATCGACTTTCTGTAGACTCCCATTTTCTTTTATTCTTATGTATGACAGCTATTTCTATATTTTGCTAAATATTACTTTTATTGTAGTCGATATGTTATGATGTGATAATGTTAATGAATATTTATATAAGTACAGTAGTGGTTAGGGCTACTTGAACACCTCTTAACCCCATTATATCCAGGGCGGTACAATATTGTACCGCCCTCGGTACTTTAAGCCAATATAATATGTCATTTTTAAATAAAGCACAATGTTACAAATAATCCTGATCAAGACACTGGGAACACAACAAATAATGATTTTAAGCTAAAAAACAATGAGTTCAATCAGCCTGTTCTCTAATAAAATAATATTAACGATTTTTATCGTGAAAGGCGCTGAACATAAAGAAACCATACGATATGAAGTGAGACATTTGGCATAAAGGTTACACTCACCTGTAAGGTTGGACTGTGATTCCAGATGTACGATGAGATATATTTGTGAATTTTGTTATTCCCTTCATATCAATCAATCACTTTCTCTCCTATCATTGATCTTTACTTATTCCCTTAGTCTATGTCTCGATTCAGCCACCCCCAGTTATGGGGTATGTGCCTGAGTGTATACATACATACATACATCCATACATACAGACATACATCTGTAGGCCTACATACATAATATTATGGAATGAGATCATTACATATGCGGAGAGAGAGAGAGTGAAAAGTGACCATTTATAGTTTATTTACGTTGTGCATGAATGTAAATTTAAATGATAATGGAACTATTTGAAACACTTTAACTGTCTAAGGAGAACTGGCAACACCCTCCTCCTCAAATCTTGGGACGAAAGATGCCAGAATCGCAAATTTTTCATTGTTTAATAATAATAATAATAGTTCTTAAAGCTAGCGCATGCTAAGCTAGCTAAGGATAGCTCAATACGGCCGATTAGGCGTATTTCCATTGGGGTCCTGTACTACTACCCCATCCCTTTGCTCATGAGGGATGGTAACGACTCAGTGCTTGTGAAAAATCTTTAATGCGCCGAGCGTGGGCGCGAACCCGGGCCTTCTGGGTGGAAGTCCGAGACGCTAGTCACTACACCAAGCGAGCCGCTCATTGCTTTTCAAGTAAAACCATAATTAATGGGAATAACATATTGTACTCTGGATGTTTATTTAATCTAGACAGATACTATACGAATAAATATTGATAACTTGTTATACTAGGTGACTTACTTCTTCTATTTACCAGAGAGAGAGATAAACAAACGAGAGGCAGGCAGGCTCCTCACCCAGAGAGAGAGAGAGAGAGAGAGAGAGAGACTGGCTCCTCCCCTTGTGGGTGACTTCACTGCCACTGCGGCCTCTGATTGGTCCTAATTTCCCCTATGATATATACTAGTCTCGACTTCGGATGCGGCCGGGGGAGTGCTGGAGCGACCTTGGTAACCCTGGTCTCTGGGTCTTCTCCTGGGTGACCTGGATGTGTGTGAGTTTGTGTTTTTTTATCTGTGTTTATTTTTTGTTTTATGTTGTTTTTGTGTTTTCCCTGTTCTTGCTCTGTCTTGAGTCGGCTACCCCCAAAATGGGGATTGGGCCTGAGCAGATAGATAGATAGATAGACTTTAACCTCTGCAGTTGTCTTTGAGTTAGCTGTGTTGAGCCTATTGGGGATTCTTTAAAGCCTTTGTTACCATCAGGGGTATTTATAAACCTTTAGTTTAGTTACTTCAACCTCTGCAGTTGTCTTTGAGTTAGCTGTGTTGAGCCTATTGGGGATTCTTTAAAGCCTTTGTTACCATCAGGGGTATTTATAAACCTTTAGTTTAGTTACTTCAACCTCTGCAGTTGTCTTTGAGTTAGCTGTGTTGAGCCTATTGGGGATACTTTAAAGCCTTTGTTACCATCAGGGGTATTTATAAACCTTTAGTTTAGTTACTTCAACCTCTGCAGTTGTCTTTGAGTTAGCTGTGTTGAGCCTATTGGGGATACTTTAAAGCCTTTGTTACCATCAGGGGTATTTATAAACCTTTAGTTTAGTTACTTCAACCTCTGCAGTTGTCTTTGAGTTAGCTGTGTTGAGCCTATTGGGGATACTTTCAAGCCTTTGTTACCATCAGGGGTATTTATAAACCTTTAGTTTAGTTACTTCAACCTCTGCAGTTGTCTTTGAGTTAGCTGTGTTGAGCCTATTGGGGATACTTTAAAACCTTTGTTACCATCAGGGGTATTTATAAACCTTTAGTTTAGTTACTTCAACCTCTGCAGTTGTCTTTGAGTTAGCTGTGTTGAGCCTACTGGGGATACTTTAAAGCCTTTGTTACCATCAGGGGTATTTATTAACCTTTAGTTTAGTTACTTCAACCTCTACAGTTGTCTTTGAGTTAGCTGTGTTGAGCCTATTGGGGATACTTTAAAGCCTTTGTTACCATCAGGGGTATTTATAAACCTTTAGTTTAGTTACTTCAACCTCTGCAGTTGTCTTTGAGTTAGCTGTGTTGAGCCTATTGGGGATACTTTAAAGCCTTTGTTACCATCAGGGGTATTTATAAACCTTTAGTTTAGTTACTTCAACCTCTGCAGTTGTCTTTGAGTTAGCGGTGTTGAGCCTATTGGGGATACTTTAAAGCCTTTGTTAGCATCAGGGGTACAAAGGAGTACAAAGGAAATCAAGCAACAACAGGTCTAGTGACCCTTCTAGGCTGCTTGTCCTCCAAAACACTGAGGATCAAGTGTCCAAACAGTGGTTTAGAGTGGGTAAGGGAACATTGGAAAGGGAACTACTGCCCTAGAACTAATGTCCGTGGCAGGATTAGGAAGTTAGTAGGGGACAGATGGGTTAGTAACTGAGGGGGGTATACAATAAAGTTATTCATTTACAAACGCAGTCAGTCGCGGGTTTGATGCGAGATATTTGTCTAGGCGGAGTTTAAATGAATCAACGGTGCTGCAGTCTATAACGTCTCGGGGAAGCCCATTCCACAAGTTGACAACTCGATTGAAGAAGAAATTCTTAGATTCGTGTGAGTTAAAAGATTTACCAATAATTTTGCAACCGTTTCCCCGCGTGTAATTAGATTGGTCGATAGTGAAGTACTTACTACAGTTCATATTGTCGATGCCTTTGATGATTTTGAACACTTGAATTAAGTCGCCTCTTAATCTGCGCTGGGTTAAAGGAAATAGATTTAATTCTCTAAGACGCTCTTCGTATGGTTTGTTCTTTAGGCTAGGTATCATTTTGGTAACTCTACGTTGAACTCGTTCTAGCTTGTTTATATCTTTTTGGTAATAAGGGCACCAGGATTGAACGCAGTATTCCAGAAGAGGGCGGACTAAGGAATTGTAAAGGGTTAGGATAACATCTTTGGATTTATGCTCAAATGACCTGCCTATAAAGCCAATTATTTTGTTTGCCTTCTTAACAACTTCTGAACATTGTTGACTCGGTTTTAGGTTACTCGATATTGTTACTCCCAGATCGGTTTCTTTGTTTACATTCTTAAGCTGAGTGCCATTCATCGAATAGTTTGCTTTCTCATTTAGGTATCCGATATGTAGTACTTTACATTTATCCGCATTGAAACTCATTTGCCAAATTTGGGCCCAACATGACAATTTATCTAGATTGTGCTGCATATCGTCAACTTGTTCTTTTGAGAGTACGCTATTTGCAATTTTTGTATCGTCAGCAAATTTCGAGACTGTACAGGTGAGACCCTCATCTATGTCGTTGATGTAAATTAGAAAGAGAATTGGTCCTAGTACCGATCCCTGGGGTACCCCACTACTTACATTGGTCCATTTAGATGCCTTACCGTTTATGACTACTCTTTGCTTTCTGTCGCTGAGCCAATTTTCTATCCATTTCAACACACCGTCTTGTATTCCATGCGCTTTTAGTTTTAGCAGTAATCGTTTGTGGGGAACTTTGTCAAAGGCCTTTTGAAAATCAAGGTATATAATATCTACAGCTTTACTCTCATCGTAGAGGTTGAAGATATCGTGGAAGAAGTCTAAGAGGTTTGTTAAACAGGAACGTTTTTTACGAAAGCCGTGTTGAGTATCTTTAAGTAAGTTATTTGCCTCTAAGTGATTTACGAGTCTGTCTCTTATGACCGTTTCTAGCATTTTACATACAATTGAGGTTAAGCTAATTGGACGATAGTTACTGGGTAGGGATTTGCTGCCTTTTTTGAATATCGGTGTTACGTTGGCTAGCTTCCACTGATCAGGCATAGTCCCAGACTGCAAGGATTCATTGAATAGCAATGTCAGTGGTTTGGAGAGCTCATCCTTAGCTTCCTTTAGAACTCTAGGTGAGATTGTATCAGGTCCAGGCGTTTTATTTACCTTGAGTTTATCTAAACAATTCAATACTTCTCTCTCTGTAACGGTGATATTGCTTAGAACATCTGAATTATCAATCTGAATCGGCGATGGTGTAGGGATATCACTGAGGTCTTCGGTTGTAAAAACTGATGCAAAGAAGGTATTGAGGGCATTACTCATTTGTACTTCGTCTTTGGTGTATTCTCCATTTTCATCGACTAACGGTCCAACAGTTGAAGTAACTACTTTTTTCTTTCTGATATAACTATAGAATTCTTTCGGGTTTGTTTTACTTTGATTCGCAACATGTAACTCCAGGGTCTTTTTACTTTGCTTAATTAACTTTTTGGCTTTGCGTCGTAGCTCTACAAATTTCACCCGTTCTTCGTCATTTTGTGAGGATTTTAATCTATCATTAGCAAATTTTTTAGCAAGCAGACAGTCTGAAATATCTTTATTCCACCATTTGGGCTTATCATTTTGGCCTGGACGCCGTATTTTCGATGGTATGCAGTCTTGCACTGCCTTAAGGTAAGTGGTTGTGAAACACTCCCAAGATGTATTTATGTCGTTATTGTTAGTCAGAAAGCTCCAGTCAGTTTCTTTAAGTTTTGATTTAAGTTTATGAAAATTTGCTTTCTTGAAATTAGGGACTTTCTCAATGCTGCTATTTGATTTGTTACTAGTAAACTTTAAAGTGAAAGTTATCGTACGATGGTCGCTGTTACTGAATTCATCACCAACATTCAAATTCTCTATTAATTCTTCTTTTGTTGCGAGTACAAGGTCAAGCACATTATTACCACGGGTCGGAGATTGTACAAATTGAAAAAGTGAACTCTCTTGCAAGTTAGCATAGAGGTCGTGTCCAGAGTGTGAAGTAAGAATATCGCCCCATTTAGTCACGGGTAAGTTGAAATCGCCAAGAATTACGGTATCTTGTATGTTAGTTATTTCTGCAATTTGTTCATAAATTTCACTGTCAGTTTGCACTGATTGAGATGGGGGTCTGTATAATAAAGCTAGTGTTATTTTAGTTCCTCGTTTATTATTTAATAGTACGTAAGATATGTCTATATTCGCAATTTGAGGTTTTGACATTAAGACGGGATTAAGACTTTCCTTTATAAAAAACAGAACTCCTCCTCCATTTCTATTGATCCGACTTTTCTCAAACATTGTATAACCAGGAAGCGTATATTCGGCTAAAAAGTCTCTGTCTTCCGTATTTAACCAAGATTCTGTAATGCCGATTATATCATAATGTTCTGTAAACACGATTTCCTCTAGATCTGAAAATTTATTGCGTATGCTACGAGCATTTACATAAAACACCTTAAGAGTATTAGAGTTGGATGTTACTGATTTTGCGTTGTCTGAATTTTCAGTTCGTATTTGACTTACACTACCCTGTCTTGGGTCTGGTTGACCCCGTTTTTTGAACGGAAATCCTTGACTGCAT